>JASEVX010000007.1:27081924-27183965 GCA_031761405.1 Serripes groenlandicus
CAAAAGTTGTCTGCGTCCATGTGGGAAAGGGTTTTACCCTCATCCTGATGCATATGACATTTGACACTTTCAAAAACGTTGTGAAAACAAGCAATTTCTACTTTTCCCACTATGTTTTCAACTCTGTTTCAAATTAACTGCCGAGCCCCGGTAGCTCAGTCGGTAGCGACGCGGGCTGTCAATCTAGGGGTTGTGAGTTTGAATCCCGGCTCGGTCAACTTTCTTCCCGATGATTGACAAAAGTCAATGCGACATGCGTCATTCGTCTTGCACCAATGGGCTAAGTCTATGTGGAAAAGCAGCCAGTTGCTTGGGAAGATTGTTGTGTTGAGTACTGGTGTGAGAAAACCAGGAAATGCATGAGTAGGTGAACTGGCCGCCGTGATATAACTGAGAAATTGTTAAAAAAACGGCGTTAAACCCCAATCAATCAATCAATCAATTCAAATTAACTCTTTCAAAATCAAAAAATGTTTTTTAATCAGATTTTTTCAAAGCAAACATCCTATCAGGTAACTGGTTAAATGAATCCATTCTTTGATAAATTTAAATCGGGTTTACCCAACTTTCAACAATTTTTCAGTTCTATCACCCAGTTTCCTGGGTTAGTTACCAATTCTACTGGTCCATTTATTCTGACACCAGAGAGTCAGTCATAATGCTAAAACAATATTGAGCAGCTAGGAGCAAATATAAGTAAATTTAATTAGTAAACTTTGACAAAACTAGCATTGTCCAAACTCCTGCTTGATCCATATCAAATATTCACCAAACTTGATCAATATGTTAATAAGTATAATTATATCATAAAAGGCCGAATAGCTCTTCCACACATACAGATGCTTTCTGACACCTCTGCAGAAGACAACTTTTGAAAACGTTGTGACGAAAGGAAAACTTGTTCATCATGAGCAGTTTCTCCCTTTGTCTATTTAATGATTAAACTTTCATTTGTAGAGGCTTACCATATTTTTAACAAAGATGATTCCAAAACTGTCTGCTGCATAACTGTTTTATGTGGCAGAAAAGGTTAAAGGCCCTTAATTCTAGTGTATCTGGGGAGATCTGGCTTGATATCGAACATGGCCAAGATATCTAGCAAATAAGCATTGGTAACCAAGTTTGGTGGAGAATTAGTAAGAATTATTCAAGTAAAAGAGTTATAAACTTTTGTTTTGGCATGCCTGCCACATGTCTTCACATAATATTTATTGTCTAAAGACCGGCTTATAAATAAGAGAAATTTATTAAAATGAACAATTTCTCATATTCTCATGTTTTAAATTCTATTACTAATTCAAAATTTCCTTTTTCCCAATATATAAAAACTTTTCAAAAATATATTTTCAAAGAAGACGACTCTAACAATAAATGATAAGGCGTTGAAATATTATGTGTTCTGGCCTTACCCTTTCTCTGTGGCTTTGTTATTCTTATGTCAAAAGGTGGTTTTCTGGCCTTTTCAGCAGATTTTTCTCTAGAACAGGAATCATTACTGCTGGTACTGGTGTTTAAAACTTCTAAATCAACCCCTCCCTCTACATTACCATGATGATTCGAGACTGCTGAACCTGTGCCTGTTCCTTCATCTGATAAAAAGTAAACACACAAAGATACGAGCCGTCCCGCGAGAAAACCAACATTGTAGACTCTGCGTAAAGAATCGACCCGGATCAGCCTAAGCATGCCACGCAGGCTAATCCGGGAAAAACACTGTTCGTCTCCTGTGGATTTTCTGTTTCAGTAATCATTACTCTATACCTCTATCCCCCTGAGACAGAATGTTTCGGCCCGGATCAGTCTGCATGGACTGCGCAGGCTGACCTGGGTTGATACATTACGCAGAGGCCATAATGTTGGTTTTCTCGCAGGCAGCTCATATCGTTTAGAATTTGAAACTGTCCCTTCAAAAGGTACTAATTGGCTTTTGTGAAATGTGCAGATTGAGACCGGCCTTTAGAT
This sequence comes from Serripes groenlandicus, assembly GCA_031761405.1. Lineage (NCBI taxonomy): Eukaryota > Metazoa > Mollusca > Bivalvia > Cardiida > Cardiidae > Serripes > Serripes groenlandicus. The sequence goes on from JASEVX010000007.1 coordinate 27,083,887, forward strand.
AGGCTTCATCCATCAGAATCTTCACAAGTTGACAGAAGCTTGTGTCTGTAATTTGTTAACATTGTAGGTCTTAGATGTACATGTACACAGTTACAGAATCAAACTTGTACCTTTTTCCATGGATGGGATAATTTGATCTGTGCTCCAAGAAAACTAACCTTAGCTAAATTACTCTAAGATAAACAGAGGCCTGGTCACCTTCTATGACTAATTGAAGTACAATGAAGAGTCAGATCAAGCTATGCCGATATCCAGTTTGATCTGGATCTAAACTGGTCACTTATGCCCTAAAGTTAGTTATCCTGGAGTATCCCTTATTTGATCTGTGCCAGGAAATAAGGACTGTTCATGCATGTGTTACTTCTTTCCCTGTCCTTTTTACATTTCTATAAATTCTGACCAACAAGATGCCCCAAAAGTCTGTATCAAACAGTCTCCCATTATTTTAAAGATGAGAATGAGAGAATACTTGTTCTGAAGTTTATTTGCATCTGGCCCAGTAATTACATATAAGAAGGTTTTTTTAAGCCAAAAATAATCACACACAAGCTCATGAAAAAGGGGTGAAGAATACTTTAAAGTTGCCTTGGGTCAGGCTTTTTATAAGACAGACTGACCTATTAAAAGCAAACGGACAGTTCCTTCCAGCAAAACCAGTTGGTGAGCAATGAAGAGAAAACACATCATATCAGATTAATATTTAACTCTTTCCCACCGACACAATAGGAGCAGACGACTTTTGAAAACATTGTGGCCAAAGGTGAAATGAGCAATTTCTCCTTTGGTCACAATGTTTTCAACTTTAATTAACAATTAAGCTATCTTTTATGGAGATTTTTCAGGTTTTTGTCACTATGTTTTCAAAGACGTCTGCTGCAGATTAGTTGTATGTGGGAAAGGGTTACACTTTTCCCCAACACAAAGTACATTTGACGCTCTTTTTGAACAACTTCTCCATTTCCCATAATGGTTTCAAAAGTTGTCTGCATCAGTACGCTTCAAAAAATCATCAAAATTAGGTGAAGGTTTGAAAAAAAAAACAAGATGTGTTTGTGAAACACTGATGCCCCTGAATGGCAACATCTAGGTCAAAGGTCAAGGTCGCAAGGTCAAAATTTTGGTACTGACAGAAAGGTCATGTCACAAGGAATACACATGTGAAATATGGTAGCTGTACCTGTTATGGTTCAAAAGTAGTGGTCAAGGTTAAAGTTTTTTTCAGACAGACAGGCCAAAAACTAGATGCCCACCGAATCGGTGATTCCGGGGGCATAAAAAAGAACACAAACCATAATTTCCATTTTGTGTGCTGGATATTCTCGATTTTCCTGCACTGCCATTCTTTACTCTGGGCCTCCTCCTCACTCTCTCGTGTGATGGCTCCCTAGGTGGATGGGGCTGTACTAATGGTACCTCATGTAAGTTTTCTGTCAAATATAAACAAAAGATCTTTAATATTTTCCCTGATGCAAATGACATTTCATATCTTTGCAGCATATGACTTTTGAACATTGTTGGAAAAGAAAGAAATGCTCAAAATGAGCAATTTCTCCTTTTCCTATGATGGTTTCCAACACGGTGTATGATACACTTTTATGTATCTAATGTTACATATTCCCACATGATATTTTAACCCTTTCTTTCAAACATACAACAATTCTGCAGCAGACGACTTTGAACATATTTGGTAAAAAAATAGAAAATCTCTATAATTAAATGGATGACCTATGACTAAAAGGGGAAAACGTTGCAACAAAAGGAGAAATTGCTTGTTTTGAGCAATTTCTTCCAGTGTCACTATGTTTTCAAAAGGCCTTCTGCTGCAGATGCGTCAGAAAGCATCTATATGAGGGAAAGGGTTTAAAGCAGACTTGATTTATCATATCAGGTAATTAAGGTTTCCTTCGAACATACCAGGTATTTATTTGTGAATCAAGTAAGATATTTGTGATAAATGTCTGACGGAATAAAATGTTTAATACATTCCCTCGTAAAGATGCATTTGGCTCCATCTGCAGCAGATAAATTTTGAAAGCATTTTGGCAAGAGGTGATTTTATTGCTTGTAATGAGCAACTTCGCCTTTCTCAAAAAGTGTTTTAATTTAACTGTCAGTAGCTTTTTGCCAAGATGTTAAAAAGTCTGTAGATTTGTTAAGTGTGGAAAATGGTTAATTCAAAGGAAGAAAAATCTCTTGATAAACTATCAAAAAATATGCCTACCAGCAAAAACAAAAATAATAAGCTTACATGTCTTTGTAACATCATGATATAAAGCCTGTTCTTAAACTTGGTGGACATATTATTCTCATTAATAATGTGACCAAAAGGCAAAGATGATTGCATCACAATTATCAAGTAAGAGGCACAAATATATCTAAATTTTACCAAATTAGTTGCCAAAACTCCACAGATCAAGCTGGTCATCATACTCGTGGTCAATACACCATATTTACAAGTATGATACAGTCCAGTCTGGATACAAATGGTGCTGCTTAGAGAGAATATCACTTTCATCCTATTTTATAAATAAGAGGGAGTGAACAGGTCTTTTCCCAACAATATTTCTCTTATTACTCAACAAAATCCTATGTTGTGGGTACTCAAAAGAAACGCCTCACTGAGACGATTCTTTGGAGTACCTACAACATAAGGTTTGAATGTCAAATAAGGATTTTAGAACAAGAAAAATTCTCCATATCTAGAGCTCTGGGAAAACAATTAACTATCAGATCTCTCCATCATGTGTGACCTGGTCAAACTGATGTTTACAATACCTACTTGTACCAGATTCCAGCTGATTTATAGAAGACGGATCGGAGTACTGGCGTTGATGTCTCACAGATTTCTGAGGAGCCTTGTCCTGTGGTGGTATAGGTACATGTGAGGGGACGTCCCCACCCCCAGGATCACGCCCAGTATAGAGACCATCTCTGCTGTTAATACTAAGTGACATATCCTGATCGCCAGCTGTGGAAACGCCGTCTAATTACAAAAACAAATTAAAAGTTCCATAAATATTTAACTGCTTACCTGATATATTTTAACACTTCCAAATAACTGCGAAATTTAATATTAAAAAAACCATCAAGAGCATAGGTGAAATTGCTTGAATTTTTCTATTCCTTTTCCGCAAGGTTATTAGAATTCATCTGTATCAGGTAAAGGGTCAAAGTTAACCCTTTCCCACTTACAGACAGATGCGCTTTGATGCATCTGTGGCAGACGCTTTTTAGATATATTTTGGAAAAAGGCAAAACTGGTCACATGAGCAATTTTACCCTTTGCCATTATATTTTTTTTTCTTTTCTTTTTTTTAAATTACACATTCATTAAATTAAAGAGATTTTCCATAAATTGTACTGAATGTTTTCTGCTGCAGATTTTTGTATATGGGAAAGTAACCGGGAAAGGGTTACCTTAAATAGTTGAAACAAATTCAATGAGCAATAAAGATCCAATAAAGATTTGCAAAACATTTAAATCTAAAATTCTTTAATGCAGATGACTTCTTATACCTCTTAAACTGAGAACATTCTGTGAAATAAAGTTTTTGCAAGTTTTTTAGCAATTTCATGTTTTAAGCCATGTCTTCTGCATCCATTTTCTGAAATAATTTGGTCATTTCATTTTAAGAGTAATTTATTTGTTATCAAAACATCTAAGGCAAAATAGTAAATATATCTGGAAAAATTGGCAAAAGTGTAAAAACATGTACATTTATAACAGTACATACCATCTGCCCTAGAATGACTCCTAATGCTTCTATTGGTAAGGTTCCCAGATCCCTGAAATTCATTCAATAAGACATCCCTTATAATTACAGTCTCTATACATATATGGCGCTGAAGACGGTAAGGCCGGATTGTCGGCAATTTGACCTTGAAAATTGAAAAACCAAGGTCAAGGTCAAAGTAACCATAGAAATCAATAGAACTTGTTACTGGTTACCTTCAGGCAAAGTTTTAAGTTTGTAACCCTTTCCAGTGTTGAGATTTTGCCTCAACCTGAAACTTTAACCAAAATGTTGACAGACAGACGGACAGAGCCAATCTATAGACCGGAAGTAACCATAGCAATCAATAGAACTTGTTACTGGTTACCTTCAGGCAAAGTTTCAAGTTTGTAACCCTTTCCAGTGCTGAGATTTTTCCTCAACCGGAAACTTTAACCAAAATGTTGACAGACAGACGGACGGGCATCGCCAATCTATAGACCGGAATTGCTACAGCAATCCGGCCAAAAATGAACATCAGATGACGATTTGTTCCTGACTCAAGAATAAATATTGGTCAACTTTGAACCATTGTGGTACTGAGCTTTCTGCATTGTTGAGCCTTCTACTCCATCTCGATCTCTTCATCAGATCTGGGGCACATGATCAGTGATGACTTGACTGTCAAGTAGACTGGCGAAACAACAAGTACATGAACAATCTCTATAAATGATTATTTCTTAATAAACACATTGTGGAGAGTTGAGCACATAGTGGGAAAAAAGTAATTTGCTCCTTCTGTCACAATATTTTCTAAGAGGTCTTCAGCAGCAGATGTGTCTTCATGTAGAAAAGGGTTCACATAACCATTAACCCTTTCCCTCATACAACAATTCTGCAGCAGACGACTTTGAACATATTTTGTCGAAAAATAGAAAATCTCTATAATTCAATGGATAACCTATGACTTAATGTGGAAAACATTGTGGCAAAAGGAGAAATTGCTTGTTTTGAGCAATTTCTTCTTTAGTCACTATATTTTCAAAAAGCGGTCTGCTACAGAGACGTCAGAAAGCGTCTATATGAGGGAAAGGGTTAATATTCAGTGGATTACATATTTCTAGATTTATAAGGGGCTTTTTGCATGTTATTAAATCCTTATTTGATCTCCTAACCCTTTGTTGTGGGGTACCCAAAAGAATCATCTCAATGAGAACTTTCTTTTGAGCACCCTCATCATAGGGTTTGGTTGGATAATATTGTGGGAAAAAGAGGTGTACACCCCTCCTTATCTGGACCTCTGGGAAAACTTACCTCTCTCGAGGTTTTTTTGCCTGCACTCTGTGATGTTCTAACACCAGGTACTTTATATCCAAATGCAATGTGAAAATTATCATTAGCCATTGATCTTCTACCACTGGCGCTCAGATCTGTCAAGTAATTAATTGAGTAATAACAGATACAAAATATTAACATAAGCTGTAAACAAGAGCACGGCAAGCGAACTCAAACACACGTTTGCTTTTTTCTAGTGTTGAAAAAGGGGCAATACTGAATAATTAATCCCAGGAACATGTGCGCCAAGTTTCATTTGAAAATGTTGAAAGTTTTTTAGTTATGAGGCAAGTTTAAAGTTTTATGACGACGACGACACCAAGGGTTTCACTTCGAAAAACAGACAAGCTAAACATGACGTGAAAGTTTACCCGATATGATATTCTTGAGTCATCTTTTTACAAAGCAATTAAGGAAAAAGTTGTAACATGTGGAAAATAGGAAGTATACTTTTAATACAGAATGTTCACATTTAGGGAAAAAGAGCAATTTCTCCTTTTCCCCAAAAAACATTTAAAAAAGTCATCAGCTGTAAAGTCATTATATATAACATGTATCAGGGAAAGAGGTTTTGTTTTATTGGGCTTTTATGCCGGTTTCAACATTATTTCAGTTATATCATGGCGACAGTTCAATTCTTCATAATCCCTGGATAAACAAACCAGTACTAGGCTAGGAATGTGCCTTGCCCAAGGGCACTCCACTATGACCAAATCCCGACGCTAGCAAAGAGCTTGGTAATAATAGCATGCCAAGAAACATTAAAATAGACCTGTATATAAGGATATAGAAACTGCAAAGGCACCAACAGACATATATATCATAATAATTTCCAGCATTATTTTCATTATTTATTTGAGATTTTGAACCTTTACACATTACATCAGAAACTGAATGAACAACATACACAATGCAATTTAAACATGCAGCAGACAACTCAAAATTATGGCTAATTTGTATAAATGAATATTTTACTAATGAATAGATTTTCTAGGTTTCAGTTTTACTCAATCCAGATCTTCAACTTACAAACTGCATGCTTTTACGATGACACCATTAAAATATGTAGATTTTAAGTTAACTAACCTAATTCCAAAGGACTATTTACAGATCCTCTAACCTCCCCACCGCCTCGTAGTCTCTCTGCATGCTTTATTTTGTCTAAAGTAAGAAGCTGTAATAAAACAATCCATAGTTTGTGGAAAATACCAAATAAATAGTGCCACCTATACTGAGTGAACCTTGCAGTAATTGATAACTTATTATGAAAATTATGATACAGATGCCTGCTTAAAAAATATTTACCCTAAGAATTGACCAAGTGAAATAGTTTTTTAAACATGACTGAAATTTAATGGGATTAAAACTGTTTGCAACCTTCATGAATATTAGTTGAAATGGTGGACTCTATATCTCAAATTTGATTAAAAATTAATAAAGATGCTCCTTTAAGATTTTATGAAGATTGGATTATACATGTGGTCTCAGAGTATTGACAAGGTTTTACTAAGTTTGACCAAGTGATGTTGGTTTAAACCGGACTTAACGCAGTTTCGAACATGACCATTATTATGAAGAAACAAATGCTCTGACAATTATTTCATGAATATTGGATAACAAATATATGGTCTCTGTAAGGTATTTCTACTATTTCAACTTGTGTCTAGATTTTTAACCCAGCTCAAATTTAACAGAGACTCGGTACAGACAAATGGGATCACAGAATGATCACAATTATTCACATTAAGCAGTTTATTCTCAGAAAAAAATAGGAATTATCTACAATCAACTTTGAACAATAGAACAGTACCTGTGTGTAATGTTCAACATCAGCAGCAAACTGACATTGTTTCGGGATCATATCCAGTTCTCCAACCACATTTGGTGCATAGCCAAACAGTTCTGACAATGGAAACAAATACACTGTTTAGAAAGATTTTTATTACAAGGAAGTCAAATCCTTTTGTAAACAATGCGGAAAGAAAAGAACTTTAATACTAATAATGAGTGATTTCTCATTTTGTTTAAAAAAATTCCAGGCAAATATCAGCACACTCAAATCGATATATTCTGTAACTCCATCAATTTATTAAGGCAATGTAAAGCCAATGGGAGAACAATAATTAGTGCTAGAAAGCTTTACTGTGTCAACATTTGTAAATTATTACATATTTTAGACTGAAAAAGATTAAGTTTCTGCTTGTTTTGTTATTTCCCCCACGTTTTATTCCATTAATATAAATTTAGTATAGTTCAATAGTGTAATAATGTTCCAACATTCAATAAATTTGCAATAGGACACTTCGAAAATATGGAATATTTATATACATGAGAGTATCATTATTCAATAGAGTTGAGAAATGGTGTTTTCAATAGTCTTCTGCTGCAGATACGACTAAATGTGTCTGAATGAGGGAACAATTCAACCCCATCTCATATATAGATGCCTTCTGATGCCACTTCACTAGATTGCCTTTAAAAACACTGTGACTATGAGAAATTGCTTAACCCTTTCCCTCATATGACAATTCTGCAGCAGACGACTTTGAACGTATTTTGTCAAAAGATAGAAAATCTCCATAATTGAATGGATAACCTATGACAAAAAGTGGAAAACATTGTGGCAAAAGGAGAAATTGCACGTTTTGTGCAATTTTTTCTTTTGTTACTATGTTTTTAAAAAGCTGTCTGCTGCAGAGGCGTCAGAAAGCGTCTATATGAGGGAAAGGGTTAAAATAAACAATTTCTCCTTTTGCCATAATGTTTTCAACCTTTTTCAGTAATTTAAACCTTAATTTATAGAGACTTGTTGTTTATCGGCAAGGATTAAAACCAGTTTATTTTAAATGCTGATACAACTTACCGTTATCCTCCACTGTCTCTGGAGGTTGACACTTCATTGTAAATAGTCGTCGAACACGGCAGTTAGCTGATATACACACACCCTCAAGGAGTTTGAAGGTTTCGCCACGCCATGTTTCACTTACCATTGATACCATATCCAGAACGAGATTCAACCACTGAAAATAATGAAGGATTATTGTATCCATTGTGCCTGATAACATTGGTGACAAACAGCATAGAGTGAGATACAATTTTATTTAACTTGTATTTTTTTAAACCCATTCCTCAATAGGAATAATCTCCAGCAGATGGCTTTGAAAACACCTGTGGAAGAAAATTCTTTATATGAAAGTACAATTTCAGAATAGAGTAGAAAACATTGTGGGTAAAGGAGAAATTGCTCATAATGAACAACATCTTCTTTTGTCACCATGTTTTCAAAAAGCCGTCTACTGAAGAGGCGTCAGAAAGCATCTATATGAGGAAAAGCGTTAAACATGGTGCCATACTCCAAACATTTTAGCAAGATTGTTTACTGCGTGATCTGACTCGGAGTTTAAAATCTCTGTGTTTATATGTCTCTGATCTTTCAAATTTATTTCAGGGAGGTCCATGTTTCGAGACTTTTTCACAACAACAAAAAGAATCTACAAGCTGTTGGAAGGTGACAAAAATGTTTTCAAAACAAGTCTGCTTCGAAATCATCTGCATGTGGTAAAAGTGTATAACTACTCACCACTCCTGTTTTGACTATCTTGAGAGGAACCTTAGCATGCAGGGGAGTGATATGAATATCTTTTTGAGCTGTTGACAGGAAAATACGCCTTTTATTGTTGTTCATGTCAGCAACCCTACAATAGAAAACATAAAATACTTTGACCTCATATTTCATCCTTACCCTGATAGACAACTTCTACCTTTTTAAAAAGATGTTGAATAAGAAGAATTTGTCCATGGTTTTTTTTTTATATAATATATAGGTTTTCACTATAGAAGAGTGTAATGTTTGAATATCAGGTAATGGAGTATAAAGTTACTTGTATAGAGACTTTGATTTTTGAAAGAAAATGTTGTCCTTTATTTACAAATAAACCAGCATATTCATATGTTTATATGTTTACCATACTTATATAATTGTAAATGTAAATGGCCAAAGACAAAATGCTATGCCGAAAAAAAGTCAATAATAAATAAATTAAAGTATTGATTTGAAGAGAATTTAACACGTTTTGATGCATCTGCAGCAACATCATTTGAATACATTGTGGCAAAAGCAGAAATTCATAATAATGATCAATATTTCCTTTTGCCATATAATGTATTTAACTCTATATAATAAGCATGCTTTCATTCATGGAGATTTTCCATATATTTGACCCGATGTTTTCAGAGTCGTCTGCGGCAGATTTGTTGTATGTGGCAAAAGGTTAAGACAACTTTTTTACCCAAATTCCATGCTGAAATCTGCTCCTTTCTTCAGGGCCAACTGTACCACAAGATATCTCTGGACAAGGTGCACTGAAACAATAAGTATAGAAAGATTAAACCTTTCCCTCATATGAACTTTAAATCTAGAATAAATGGTAATTAAGGCAATTCAACCAAACAAGAGAGCCATGATGACCATATTTAATTTGTTATTTCTGTGAACCTGAAGGACTAGGTTAATGTCTAAGAATCTAAAGATTATATTTTTTTGCCATTTTTACAGTTTTTCAGTTATATCAAAGCAACTTTGTAACATTATTTTTCAAAAGTCGTCTGCTGCACAAACGTCAAATTGTGTCTGAATGAGGGAAAAATTTCATAACTTAAAGCTTACAAAGTAGACAACTGAATTTATATTACATCTGGTAAGCTTTTATCCCTTTCCCACATACAACAAATCTGCAGTAGATGACTTTGAAAACAATCTATCAAACAGGTAGAAAATCTTTATAAATGTAAGAAATATTATTGAAAAAAGTAAAATTGTGAGAAAAGGTGAAATTGCTTGTTTTCCACTTTTTTTCAATAATTTTACTTTCATTTATAGAGATTTTCTACCTGTTTGAATGATTGTTTTCAAAGTTGTCTGCTCTAAATGAGTCAGAATGCATCTTCAAGTGGGAAAGTTTAACTCAAGATTTTACAGAAAAAAGTGCACTTACAAGAGGTTTTTGTATCTTTTGGTAAAGTCATTTTCGTTGTTGCTGTGGCACCTTCCAATATGTAGGCATAACTCTTAACATCCTTCTCATAGTTCTGAAACATGCAAACAATTGTTAAACCTGAACAAGAGTATCGCTTGAGGACATGGATTTACCCTTTTTCCGATACTGATATTTCACACATCCACAGAAGACAACTATAACAACATTTTGCAAACAGGAGAAATTGTCCAAAATAAGCAATTTCTCCTTTTATCACTGTGTTTTTAACTCTACCCAAATCATACTCATTATTTTACCATAATTATGTTTAACAGTTTTGTCTTCATTATTTTTTTAAGCAGATGACTTCAAATACCATATGTACATAATGTATACATTAAATGGTTGAGTTTTAATACAACAAAGAAAACAAACAAACTCACCTTTCTTACAGTGCCTGTCACCTTCCAACAACTTGTAGATTCTTTTTGTTGTGGTGAGAAAATCTCAAAACATGGACCTCCCTGAAATAAATTTTAAAGATCAGAGACATATAAACACAGAGATTTCAACACTTTCCCACAAAAATGACATACAACAAATCTGCAGCAGACAACTTTAAAAACATCCAGGCAAAATATGAAGAATCTCTATAAATCATTAAATGAAGGTATAATTACTGAAAAAAGTTGAAAACATTGTGACAAAAGGAGAAATTGGGAGCAATTCTGTAGATTTTTTTTTAGAATATATCTGTTGCATTATTTGAAACTTTGAAAGTTTCAGCTTCTTTAGAATATGTATATTTTGTGTGAAATTTGCTAAAGGATCCTCTTTTCTTACCTGAAAATCATTCTTGAACATTTTCAGCAATCTTTCACTAATCAAACTTAAACAATGCTTTTATTCATTCTGAAAAAAAAAGAAACATTTACAATTATCAGACCAGTTACACAAATAACCAATTGAGAAATCACTTTGTAGACATGAACAGAATATCTTACGTTATTAAAATAATTAGATCAGCATAAACATTTACCCTTTTGCTGAAAATTGTCTCCACTTCCAACAGAACTTATTAACTTAATTAAACAAGGGAAAGTTATTAACATGTGATAACATCCCTCATTTGTGTGCATGTGATGGGGTGAAAATAAGTGGCATCTTAATTAAAACTTGATGGCGGGCAAAGTATCTGATGAATGTGAGAATAATTAGGTAAAAACCAAACATCACTGCCGGAGTGACCTTGAAAGCAGTTAGTGTAGTAAATTGAGTTTTTTGCCACATTTGAGAAAACCCAAGTGTTAACCGTTTTCCTAGTTTTACATACATGTACAATGTCATGGATGCTCTCAGTGATTCACTGTGATTTTTCAGCATGTGGATCTGTTCTGAGACACTTGGCTTTAATAATAGTTTGCATTGTGAAAGCTCCAGCACAATATTCTTAACATTAAACAGTATATTTACAAGTGTCTTATTCTGATTACTGGTACATATTTCTTAACCCTTTCCCTCATACGACAATTCAGCAGCAGACGACTTTGAACATACTTTGTCAAAACATAGAAAATCTCCATAATTGAATGGATAATCTATGACAAAAAGTGGAAAACATTGTGGCAAAAGGAGAAATTGCATGTTTTGTGCAATTTCTTCTTTTGTCACTATGTTTTCAAAAAGCCGTCTGCTGCAGAGGCGTCAGAAAGCGTCTATATGTGGGAAAGGGTTAATTATATTACCATATAGGTCCCAGCAAATTAATCATCTACATTACAACTTTCTATCAGTCTATATGCATAACTCTTTATATGGCTGTGTATCATTGGTTCATTTTTCATTGACATTGGGACAGCAGTTGCATAGATAATTTTCAGAAAGGTTGTGTTAACATATAAGTTTTATTATTTATAGCACTCCTAAAATTTAACCCTTTTGCACAAATCTGCAGCAGTAACTTTCAGAAATATCTACAAATGAAAGAAAGTGTATATGATAAAGAGTTGAAAACATGACTCTGAAGTCGAAATAAGTCCTCTTTTAGAAATAATTTCTCCTTTCGATAAATATGATTTTTCAAAGGTTGCAAATCCTTTTGTCATAATGCTTTCAACTTTATTAAATAATTATTCTTTTTTCATTCATTGAGTTTCTATATTTTTGACTAAATGTGTTTCAAATTCTTCGGTTGCAGATTTGTGTTGGGTTATGGGAAAGAGTTCAAACAATTTTCAGGTTTCAATTCCATATTCGAAACTCATTAACTGTCAAAAGAATGTAACCATAACTTCTGATGACCCAGAATGAGATTAGAACGACAAGACCGACACTTTATAAATACCGGTGCTTTATGACAATAATGTCGTGAGTGTAATTATTCAAAATCACCTTGGTGGTATTTTTCAGCGGACTGATGGATCATCTTATTATTGATCTCTTGTATTAGGTTCTGTGACTAAAAAATCTCGTGAAACATTGCAAGGAATGCTGAAACGACGCCATGTTTGTTTACCAAATTTACGGACTAGTATAAAATTCGAAACTAGCGGACAACAGAATAATGGAAGAGAAGGCCTACACCATGTTTTATTATTTTTAGATTTATGAAATTGGAATCGTTGTAGATAAAAGTTGACCTTAGAAAATATTACTTTCAAATTCGGTCCATAAATTGAAGGGATTTGATATTTAATTTAGAATGTGTTTGTTGATTTATTTTATTTTTATCGTATCGATCTATGTTTAAAGGGAAGTAACTCTTACGATACTAAGTTTCATTAAGTATGAAATTCTTATGAAAAAAAGTTTCTTCCCTTAGACACGATAAAATAACTGTTATCAAAGCACTGAAAGTGCGGCGGGATGTACTCTGTATGAGTGGGTAAAACATGGTTTGCTGTTGCAACGCATATTTAAGAAGGAGTAAACCTTTTACCCCGAGTTCTTCAATTAAACTCATAAATGGAAGACATAATTTAGGGACATTAGTGATAATTATATTATCTCCCTTGTCAGATAAAGACCAAGGAAGATCAAATGGTTGGTAGGTCCTTTTAGTTGGAATCCTTTGTCTTTATCTCTATTTCGCAATGAGATATTGCAATTACTCTGTAATCATAAATGTGTTAATAAAAGTGATGATTCAAAAGAGAAAATTTACATAGCAGTGCTTAAAGAAAACAAATGTGGAATTACTAATTAATCTAATAACAGTTTGCCAAGAAAATGCAATTATAAGTGCACCATCCAGTGCAAAGAAACCAATGATAAAATCAGAGGAAACCAAATGATAGGACCTGGCTAGATGTAGAGAGTATTAAAGGGAGATAACTGACCGATGTCTCCAATTCACACAAGCAAATACATATGATAACACTATTTGAAGATATAGGACGTATCCATATGATTTATTGACAAGTCTAGATAATTATTTAACAATAAAGCCGTACAGTAGTATACGTGTACATGTACATCGACATTTTAGGTACTATTAAAATGCCCTGAAAGGGGCTTAGTGCAATTTATGAATGCGACTTGAACATTCATTTGCCAATCATTTATTCATTGCACTTATAAACAGTGAGTTGCTCTATGCACGTCTTCAGTGATATTGATTATATAAACGGCTACTTATCACAATAATCTTTGAAGACAAAAAGGTTAACACGATATTATATTTTGAGCCTGCTAAACCCTTTATAACACAGACCAAATTTACAGAAAATCACTTTGAAAATATCTAGGCACACAAATTGCTAATCTGTATTGATGAAAGTATTTGTTTTGACTAGTGATGAAATCCTTGTGGATTTCCATTCGTCTATTAAAGATTAATCAAAATGAGTCTAAAATGGAGAAAGGGTAAATAGTACCTGTAGAAAATGTAGAATATCGAAAGAATCAACTTAAATCAGGTGTAAAAACATTGTGTGAAAAGAAGAAATTGCTTATTGTTTCGAAATTCCTCAATTTATGACAATTGTTGAAACTCTTTTGAATAATTTCACTTTCATTTATCTCTTTCCAACATACAAGCAATCTGAAGCAGACGACTTTGAACAGAGCTTGGTTAAAATGTGGAAACTCAAGATTAGCAATTTCTCTTTTTGCCAGAATGTTTTCAATTTGATTCAATAATTGAGATGTCCATTATTTTTGCCTACACGTTTTCAAATCCGTCATCTGAATGTTTTATGCATGGGGGAAAGGGTATATAGATTTCCATAATTTACATAGATGTTTTTTTAAGTCGTCTGTTGTAAAATTGTTGTATGTGGAAAAGGATTAAGCAACATCTTCTTTATAGTAGTTAACCATATCTCATCTGTATTTTGACGTATATGCAGCAGAAGACATTTGAAAACATCGCTGCAAAAGGAGAAGTTGCTTTTCGCCAGCAATTACTCATTTTACCTCAATGTTTTCAACTATATTCAATTAATATATATTTATTTATATTGATTTCCATACGTTCATTACTATTCGTCTGTTCAAGTTTAATTAAAATGTGTCTTCAATGGGGAAAGGTTAATATGGTACTTGTAGTAAATCATTTTTAATATCTATAATATCGAACAAGGTTTTAAAACAGTTTGTGAATGGGAAAAATTGCTATTTTTTATTTTTTTGGCAATTTTTAGTGATTGCTCGATTTCCCACAATACTTTCAAAATATGTCTGATACAGTTGTTATCACGGAAAGGTTTTAACAATTTCTGATTGTAGACGCATATTTAAAAACATCAGTAAGAAAGAGAAATTTCTTCTTTTGCCACAATGGTTTCAACTGTTTATTCATCGAGTTTGAACTTATTCTATACAGAACCCTTTCCCTGCATTTTAACAAATTTGAAAATATCAAAGCAAAAGGATAGATTGCTTATCATGAGCAAATATTACTTTTGCCACATTGTTTTTAAATCTATTAAAAAATTATCTTTATTTATAGTGTTTTCCTTATGTTTGTTTGAGATACCGTCTATTGTAGTGAGGCATTTTGAAAAGTATACATCAATTGGCTCCCCGATTTCAAACAGAAATTCATACAAAAATCGGGAACCGGTTAAAAAATGTCTCCACCTAACATCACCCATAAAATAAGTACCAACCATCGGTCAAGATATCTCAATTTTGAAGAACAAAACTGAAACTGGCAGCGTAAGAGGTTGATGGGTGATGAAAATAACATTTTATGATTACTTGTACAATGATTATATCAAGTTCGAATGCATATTATTTATTCACAAACAGTGTATGAATACTACGGCAGCTCTAAGGGAACACACACATTTTGATAAATTACATACAGTTTTTTTTATCTCGTGCGCACGAGATAGTATCTCGTGCGCACGAGATACTTACCTCGTTCGCACAGCTTAGTATCTCGTGCGTTCGAGATACTTTGTCGTGCGAACGAGATACGTGTGCGCTAGATAAAAGAAAATCTCATGCACACGATATACTAAGTAGTGCGAACGAGATAAGTATATAAGTATCTCGTGTACACGAGATACTAAGTCGTGCGAACAAGATATTTTTTTCCGTGTGTGTCCCTTTAAGCTGCCGTAGAATACACATTTACATATATTGAACTATTGACCTCAAAGCCAGTCTTGTTTGTAAACAATCGACCTCCTCGTTACAATTAAACCGGTAAATTGGAAAACACATCTGAAAAAATATCGTTTTGAATCGGAAGAGTCTGTATCGGCTGTATGATGTGTTCACGGAAGAAGATAAAAAGGTTCATAAAAAAGATCTGGAAATTGTATTCTATTTATAGATTTATTGTAATGATTTGATGGTCTAAGAGAGGTAACTCTTACGAGATCATAATGCAGAAATTGCAAGAGTTGTCTAAACAATCGTAAAGTTTTAGGTCTCACTATGCAGAGACATATATGTCTCTGCACTACTCTGCACTATGTAAAGGGAAACTAAGAAGATCTTATTAAAAGTTAAACTGTGTTATTTTAGGTCTCTGTAAATAATAATGACTTGATTTGTGATGATTAAAGATATCCCAAGATTGTAATGCCAGTCAGTTGAATTTGTTTACCCTCGCCGCGCCTAATTGAATACTTAATTTTGGCGAGCATAGTTGTAAAGATGTATGCTTTTCAAAATGCCACACTACAATAGACGGTAGGTATCTCAGTGGTACCGTCCAAAGTCAAATATTATTTTCAAATTTGAAACCATATAAATAAATTCAAGGAAAGAATGGTTGCTCTAAACTGCCGACCAATTAGCTGGCGATATAGCTACCACAGTATTTTGGTATCATACTTCAGAGGAAAATTTAAAAATTGGGCATATTTCACCATTTCTGATGTTGCAGCAAGTTCTTTGTAGAAATAAATATACATATATTGAGCAATTTCTTCTGTAACCACAATATTTCCAAACGTCGTTGGCTGCAGAGGCATCACAAACGGGTCTGTATGTGGATAGGGGTTATTTATCTGAATATTTCAGAATAGAATAGAACACATCTATGAGCACTGTCTCCTTTTGTCAAAATGATTTTAAAAATTTGTCTGCTGCAAATGCATCTGCAAGTGGTAAAATGCTACTAAAATATCACAAACAAATCTTCTTTGACAGAAGAAATAGATATCGCTCAACAATTTCTTTTACAGAGGGAACAAAGGGTTACAATTTACAAAGAGTCATGAAGTGTTGACAGACTTGAGTATATTGGCGTAGTGATATCCTAACACTTTATGACACCTAAATATGATATCTACACATTCCGAGACTTGTTATTTTATTTGGTTACCTAGAACAAGTGGATTTGTTTTTACTTATTTGACTTCTGCTTATGTTTGCATTCATAATTCTGTCAAGAATTGTTTGCCCTATTTTTTTGGCGTACTGAATTTGGTAGAAATGGTGTTCTCAGTCATTTACATCATGTGACTTGAAAACTTCCTCTGAAACTATGATAGCCTTGCTGTACAATTATACCAAAAATGTTAAAACTCGGTCAATGAAAGTAAAATAATAGGGTGATAGCTCTTGTAATCTTATGTTTTATTTTCCCTTAGACAATTATAGCTACTGAAAAAAGATATACTCTTCATCCAATTAAATATATTGTCCTTTTGTGAAACAAGTTAAAGGTCGAACTACGCCTACTTCATCCGCGGCCATGCCGAATATATCTCATAGTCGCTTTAAAAACCTTTGTTTGCATAGAAATGAGATTTACCCGCATACAACAGAAATTCCGAGTTTTAGACAAAACTCACGTGACCAGTAGGTGTTTACAATTTTCACTTCCGCCTTTCTGTCACCGGTAAAATGTCTCATCAAACAGGAATTACAGGTAAATATCTCTTATTTACAAGATTCCGACCACATGAAGAATCATCAATATATTGATTTAACACGATCTTTGTCCGTTAATTTTTTTGAAAGCTTACGTAGGCCCTATTTCAATATCATATTCTTAGCGTTCTTACCATTTACGGTCATATCCCACCCACATTGTACAATCGGTTGCTTCCTGGAATACTACACTATTCTTCGTTGATTTACTGCAGGCTAGGAAAAGCCCAACTCTTCTCGAGCTTGCACACTATTATAAGACGTTTGATCAATCAATAGAAAGCAAAATATCAGTTCACATGGGTGTTACTGAATACCGTAAACAACCAAAAAAACAAATTAAAATTGAAAGTTTACCAAGTTTTTAATATTTAATCATAATTTGTAAAATATGATATATTGGTCTCAATTATAAAATCATAGCTAAATAAATCAATGTATTGCGATTTAATTTTTCTAATTTCATGAATATGTAAGTAATACAAGTTACTCCCCTTTTTGTTTACAAACGATCTTTATATATTGTTTTTTTCAGCATCTGATGAGCTGAAGGCCTTTTTAGTTGATGCTAAAGATGGAAAATACAGACTGATAAAAATATCCATATTAAAAGGTATGAATCATCTTTCAACACTAACTAATGTTTTTACAAAAGTTGAAACAGTTGTAAAAGTTAAAACTTTATGACAAATATTTGTTTCCCACATGCAACAAGCAAATCTGCAGCAGACACAATTGAAAACATTTAGTCGAATACATGGATTATCTCCATAAATGAAGATTTGATTACTGAAAAAAATGAACACATTGTCGTAAAAGGAGAATTTGCTCATTTGAGCAATTGCTCCTAGTGTCACAAGTTTTCATATGCCATCACTGCAGAGGTGTCATAAAGCATCTGTGTGTGGGAAAGGGTTGAGCCAAGGAAAACAGTTGAAAATGTAATGGGTAATGAGGATATTCCTCACATTTTGCATGTTCGACTATTTCCCCTCAATGTTTTCAATCTGCGGACGATTAAAAAAAAAAGGGACTAAATCAGAGAAAGCCGAAAAGTAAAGTATAATTTGTTGTTTAAACAGAACACTTGGAGGATAAAAAAATGTCTGAATTAGGAGAAAGGTGAAACTATGATTTTGTTATTTTACAGAACGTTTGGAGATGTCAAGCAATGAAGCCCATTCTGGAGCCTGGGAACAAGATATCCTTTTGAACTAACCCCTTTCCTGCATACATTAAAACTGCAGGAGATGACTTCGAAAACACTGAGGCAAAAATATGGAAAAACTTTAAATAATGAAAGTCTAATTATTGAGTAGAGTTTAAAAATTGTGGCAAAATGAGTAATTGCTGATTATGAGCAATTTCACCTATGTCACAATGCTTTGAAAAGTTTTATGCTGCAGATATCTCAAAATGAATTTGCTGGTATGAAAGGAATGTAACATAACACATTAACTTCTCATGATATGTTGATGTATTTTGACAAATCTACAACAGATATTTCAAAATATTGCTGTAAAAGAAGAAATTGCCGATAAAGAGAAATTTCCCAATTTGCCACAATATTTGTTTTATGTGAGAAAGGATTATCCATGATAACTAAGGATTCATTTGCTTTGACAACATATAAGGATAAATATGAAATATCTAGAAGACTAGAAGTGTATTTTAAATGATGACTTGAAAATATTGTGAGAAAAGAATAATTTGTTTGTTTTGAGAAATTGCTCCCTTTTTTCACAATGTTTCATGAGCTATCTACTGCAAAGGCATCTAAAACGTAACTTTCTTCCTGTGGTGCTTTTGAAACAGAGTCTGGAACAACTAGCACATCAGGTAAATATTTATAAGAGAAAAGGTACAGAGCTCTGCTAAAGACAAATAATGCATAATTTTTAAACCGAACAGACATTATCCCACGCTATCTAGGTAAATACTTGTATATGGAAATGTATTATAAATGAAAGAATAATTATTGAATTGATTTGAAAATATTGTGGCATCAAGGAGAAATTGCTTTTCAAAAGATGTCTGCTGAAGATGTATCAAAATGTGTCTGCATGTGAGAAAGTTTTAATGGATCATTTGAGATGAATGAGATTTCCTTAACACAAATTACATTTTGATGCCTTGATAACACCCCAGTTAGAGGAGAAACAGCCCTGTTACATTCTGTACCGACTGGATTCAAAGAACAACCTGGGTTACGAATGGATCTTTATAACATGGTCACCAGATTTCTCACCAGTAAGTTATTTTTAAAAAAATCTTCTTCTTCTACAATGTTTTAGCCCTTTCCCTTACAGATGCTTTCTGACGCATCTGCAGCAGACAGCTTCTTGAAAACATAGTGACAAAATAAGAAATAAGAAATTGTTCAAAATGAGCAATTTCTCCTTTTGCCACACTGTTTTCCACTTTAAGTCATAGGTTATCCATTCTATTATAGAGATTTTCCATTTTTTGACAATGCCTGTAATGCAGGGATATATTTCTTTTTGTGTTGCCTGTAATGCAGGGATATATATCTTTTTGTTTTGCCTGTAATGCAGGAATATATGTCTTTTTGTGTTACCTGTAAGGCAGGGATATATGTCTTTTTGTGTTGCCCGTAAGACAGGGATATATTTCTGTTTGTATTACCTGTAAGGCAGGGATATATGTCTTTTTGTGTTGCTCGTAAGACAGGGATATATTTCTGTTTGTATTACCTGTAAGACAGGGATATATCTTTTTGTGTTGCCTGTAAGACAGGGATATATATCTTTTTGTTTTGCCTGTAATGCAGGGATATATTTCTTTTTGTGTTGCCTGTAATGCAGGGATATATATCTTTTTGTTTTGCCTGTAATGCAGGAATATATGTCTTTTTGTGTTAACTGTAAGGCAGGGATATGTCTTTTTGTGTTGCCCGTAAGACAGGGATATATTTCTGTTTGTGTTACTTGTAAGGCAGGGATATATGTCTTTTTGTGTTGCCCATAAGACAGGGATATATTTCTGTTTGTGTTACCTGCAAGGCAGGGATATATGTCTTTTTGTGTTGCTCGTAAGACAGGGATATATTTCTGTTTGTTTTACCTGTAAGACAGGGATATATATATCTTTTTGTGTTGCCTGTAAGACAGGGATATGTATCTTTTTGTGTTGCCTGTAATGCAGGGATATATTTCTTTTATTGTTGCCTGTAATGCAGGGATATGTAACTTTTTGCTTTGCCTGTTATGCAGGTATATATGTCTGTTTGTGTTACCTGTAAGGCAGGGATATATTTCTTTTTGTGTTGCCCGTAAGACAGGGATATATTTCTGTTTGTGTTACCTGTAAGGCAGGGATATACATGTATCTCTTTTTGTGTTGCCTGTAAGACAGGGATATATTTCTTTTTGTGTTGCCTGTAAAATGGGGATATATTTCTTTTTGTGTTGCCTGTAATGCAGGGATATATTTCTTTTTGTATTACCTGTAAGACTGGGATATATTTCTTTTTGTGTTACCTGTAAAGCAGGGATATATTTCTTTTTGTGTTACCTGTAATGCAGGGATATATTTCTTTTTGCGTTGCCTGTAATGCAGGGACATTTTTCTTTTTGTGTTGCCTGTAATGCAGGGATATATTTCTTTTTGAGTTGCCTGTAATGCAGGGATATATGCCTTTTTGTGTTGCCCGTAAGACAGGGATATATTTCTGTTTGTGTTACCTGTAAGGCAGGGATATACATGTATCTCTTTTTTTGTTGCTTGTATGACAGGGATATATTTCTTTTTGTGTTGCCTGTAAGACAGGGATATATTTCTTTTTGTGTTGCCTGTAAGACAGGGATATATTTCTTTTTGTGTTGCCTGTAATGCAGGGATATATGTCTTTTTGTGTCGCCTGTAATGCAGGATATATTTCTTTTTGTATTACCTGTAATGCAGGGATATATGTCTTTTTGTGTTGCCTGTAATGCAGGGATATATTTCTGTTTGTATTACCTGTAAGGCAGGGATATATGTCTTTTTGTGTTGCTCGTAATACAGGGATATATTTCTGTTTGTTTTACCTGTAAGACAGGGATATATATCTTTTTGTGTTGCCTGTAAGACAGGGATATATATCTTTTTGTGTTGCCTGTAATGCAGGGATATATTTCTTTTTGTGTTGCCTGTAATGCAGGGATATATATCTTTTTGCTTTGCCTGTAATGCAGGTATATATGTCTGTTTGTGTTACCTGTAAGGCAGGGATATATGTCTTTTTGTGTTGCCCGTAAGACAGGGATATATTTCTGTTTGTGTTACCTGTAAGGCAGGGATTTACATGTATCTCTTTTTGTGTTGCCTGTAAGACAGGGATATATTTCTTTTTGTGTTGCCTGTAATGCAGGGATATATATATGTATCTCTTTTTGTGTTGCCTGTAAGACAGGGATATATATCTTTTTGTTTTGCCTGTAATGCAGGGATATATTTCTTTTTGTATTGCCTGTAAGACTAGGATATATTTCTTTTTGTATAACCTGTAACGCAGGGAAATATTTCTTTTTGTGTTACCTGTAATGCAGGGATATATTTCTTTTTGCGTTGCCTGTAATGCTGGAACATATTTCTTTTTGTGTTGCCTGTAATGCAGGGATATATTTCTTTTTGTGTTGCCTGTAAGACAGGCTATATTTCTCTGTCATTTGTAAGTCAGTCCATCTGTCTTTTATCCTTTGACTTAATTGGAACTCTTTCTGGGAATCTTCATTAACACTGAGTCATATGATCAGTGGTGTCTGGTGTGAGCACATGACCTTCAAAGACAGTCTGAACTCTGAGGATCAAAGCATTCACTCTTGTTAATCAATGGCACCCCTTGATCAATATGTAAACAGTAAAGGTTCCCTGTATAAGGTTTCTAAAAGTTTCTGAATTTCTAAAAGTTTCCTCTGTGGGTTTACAAATTGTCAAAATTATAGAATTTATGTGATTAAAAGTTGAAGTCAAACTACCTCACTGAAAATAAAATGGGTACTAATTATGTGTATTTTTCATATGATGCATATATGTCAAACCATTAAAATAGAAGCATATTTAGTTCAAACATTTTTTTCTATTGAGACAAACAGACATTTCTATAAAGAATTTCACACTTTGTGATATGATAGTCTCATCAATATCGGCTACATGGCGGTTAAATAAAAATATAAAATTACACTGTAAAATGTGTGCAAATTTGAGAAATTGACGAACTTTTCTATTTACACAGCCTTATTGTTCTGTCCGTTGATATGTTGGTTAAAGAGATATAATAACTAATATGTTGTGGCTGTTCTATGTTTCAGGTCAGACAGAAAATGTTGTACGCTGCCACAAGAGCCACTTTAAAGACAGAGTTTGGTACAGGACTAATTAAAGAGGAACTTTTTGGAACAAACCATGTAGGATACTAGTCTTAACAGCTTAACCCTTTCCCACATACAGCAGATCTGTATGATATGACTGAAAATATCTAGGCAAAAATAACGAACATTTCTGTAAATGAAAACATTGTTGTAAAGAGAGAAATTGTTCATCATAAGCAATTTATACATTTACCTTAATGTTTTGAAACCTTGTCTGATGCAGATGCATGTGGTAAGCGGTTATTGAGACAAATACATTTTGTTTTTATTGTTTGTATCACAGCTATATATAGAAAAAGATAATTAAGAATGAGAAAACTTCCTAGTAAGAAATAGAAAATCTCTATAAACTTATGATTCAGAATGAGAAAATTTCCTAATAAGTGATATCGCCAATGGGATGATAAATTAGCCGTATTCCAGAAAGAAAAACAAATACGGTAAACGTAATCATTACATGTGTCGACAAAGCCCTGCCTGCACATTCATGTTAAGGATTCAAATGGAATCTGCTTTACAGAAACTTTTTTAAACCTTCTTTTACTAATTGGTGAACTGTGTAGAGTGAGAGCATGATCAGACTATGTGGGAGTGCTGGCTAATCTGGATTAACCCTGGTTGCAAATGCATTATGGTTGGTTTTTGCAGATCACCACTCATATAAAGATTTCACACATGACATCATCTTTGTTCATGAAAACCCCATAACGTAGCTGCTTAAATCGATCCTATATCCAATAATACTGCAGCAAACGATTTGTATAAAATCTAGGCAAACCTATGGAAAATCTCTATAAATGAAAGCAAAAGTTGTCTACTGCAGATGCATCAAAATGCTTCAGCAATAGGAAAGGGTTAAATCAAATAGTTGCTAGGTTAATATTTCATCATTGATGATACATGTTATAATAGATATAATACTGCAGCAAACGATTTGTATAAAATCTAGGCAAACCTATGGAAAATCTCTATAAATGAATGCAAAAGTCGTCTACTGCAGATGCATCAAAATGCTTCTGCAATAGGAAAGGGTTAAATCAAATAGTTGCTAAGTTAATATTTCATCATTGATGATACATGTTATAATAGATATAATACTGCAGCAAACGATTTGTATAAAATCTAGGCAAACCTATGGAAAATCTCTATAAATGAAAGCAAAAGTCGTCTACTGCAGATGCATCAAAATGCTTCTGCAATAGGAAAGGGTTAAACATGTAAATAAAACAGTTGCTAAGTTAATATTTCATCATTGATGTTACATGTTAAGTATACTTTATTCACCACTGAAAATGAGGAATAGGTATTTTATTCCTTTAAGCTAAATTCAAACTCATGCATGGAGAAATAACTCAATTTTTCAAAATTGTCTGCTGCATGTGTGTGTGTCAAACAATGCATCTACATGATGGAAAGTCTTTATAAGTGCAAGGTAAAATATGAGCCGTTCATTCAACGAGAAAACCAACATTGTTATCTCTGCGTAAAGTATCGACCCGTATTAGCCTAAGTATGCTGCGCAACCCGGACAGACACTTTTCGCCTCCTGTGGATTTTACTACTCTATACCTCTATCTCCCTGAGACGGAATGTGTCGGCCCGGATTAGCATTAGTCCATAATGTTGGTTTTCTACGGAAACAGCTCATATGATTCATATATACTGACAGCTGTATAATATATAAATGTATGGTGTTATTGTTACAGGGTGAAATATTCCTATCAGGTTATAAGCTGTATTATATCTAAATGTATGGTGTTGTTGTTTACAGGAGGATGTATGCCTATCAGGTTATAAGAAACATTTAGTATCACAAATGGCAGCTGCACCACTTACTGATGCTGAATATGAACTAGCAGAGATTAAAAGAACAGAGGTAGGTACATATTAATTAACCCTTTCATATAGATGCTTTCTGATGCCTCTGCAGCAGACAGCTTTTTGAAAACATGTTGACAAAAGAAGAAATTGCTCAAAACAAGCAGTTTCTCCTTTTGTCACAATGTTAACAATTCAATTATTGTACTTTCATTTAAAGGGAGTTTTCATTTTTTCTTCAGATATGTTTTCAAAGTTGTCTGCTGCAGATTTGTTGTATGTGGGAATGGGTTAACTAACCCTTTCCGCCATGCAGACACATTTAAAAGCATCTAAAGCAGATTATTTTTTGACAAAAGGAGAAATTGCTTATCTTCAGCAATTTCTTCCTTTAGTCCAATGATTTCAACATTGAATTATTATACTGAGATTTATAGAGATTTTCCTTTATTTTTGCCTAAACCTTTTCCAAGTGCAAATACATGTATCTGTAAAACTACATGAAAGTCATCATGACTAACTTCATTTGGCTTCCATCAATGGGTTAAATATTTTTTATGGGATGGTAGCCAGTTGCCAGGGAATATAGATCTGAGAAACTCAGGAAACAGGCATAAAGTGAACTACCGCAGTTGCTGAGATATATCCAAAATACTTGAAAAACAACATTAAAACCCTAGTCTACCCAGTAAAATCAATCAAAACTAAATGAGTAATATAAATAATATTTCACACAAGGCTTTGAACCCCATTTGTAAAAACCCTATTTTTTTTTTACTAAGACTTAACCCTTTCCCTCATATAGACGCTTTCCGACGCCTCTGCAGCAGACGGCTTTTTGAAAACATAGTGACAAAAGAAGAAATTGCACAGAACGTGCAATTTCTCCTTTTGACACAATGTTTTCCCCTTTTTGTCATAGGTTATCCATTCAATTATGGAGATTTTCTATGTTTTGACAAAATACGTTCAAAGTCGTCTGCTGCAGAATTGTCGTATGAGGGAAAGGGTTAAAGGTTTACTAAACATTTATTTGTTGTTCTAATATTTCAATCCATCCTACATGAATATGTATAGTTTATGCCTTAACCCTTTCCCACTCGTAGACACATTATGACACATGATCTGCAGCAGAAGACTTAACCCTTTCCCTCATACGATAATTCTGCAGCAGACATCTTTGAACATATTTTGTCAAAAAATAGAAAATCTCTATAATTGAATGGATAACCTATGACTAAAAGTGGATAACATTGTGGCAAAAGGAGAAAATTGCTTGTTTTGAGCAATTTCTTCTTTTGTCACTATGTTATCAAAAAGGCGTTTGCTGCAGAGACGTCGGAAAACGTCTATATGAGGGAAAGGGTTAAAGGATTCAACTTTTACCAATGATTGTTCTTTTATTTACGATTTTTCAAAGTTTAGCCCCAAATGTTGTAAAGGTCAACAGATTTGTTATATTTGGGAAAGGGGTTTAAGATAATTAAAGAAATGAAATACTTTGTCCTAGTTAAACTTTTTGCCAATGTGCTCCATGGTGATCTAGAATACTGAAATTTTGAATATTGACTTTTTTTTAGTTATACAAATTAGTGAATACCCAGCTTTATGCTAATGAATTAGGCCATGTTTACAATAGAACCTGGGCCTTATCACACAGTGAATTATCTGGTTAGTCAAATTGGTGTTAATTCTGGTTCTTGTGATAAAATATTAACCCTTTTCCACAATTCGGTGCATTTGGATGCAACCTCAGCAGACGACTTTTGAAAAAATTGTGGCAAAATGAGAGATTGCTCACGATGAGAAATTTCTCTTTTTGCTAAAATGTTTACAACTCTATTAAAAAATTAAAGTAATTTATAGCGATTTTCCATATTTTTTGGAAACATATTTTCCAAGTCGTCTGCTACAGAAATGATGTATGTTAGAAGGGTTTAATATAGTTTGTTGAAATGTTGAAAAGTATCATCAGTGCTTTGATTATTACATCTGTCTTAGTGCTTGTAAACTTAATTTAAACCTATCCAGCATACAACAAATTTGTCTTCAATAATGAAAATGATTAATTCAGATAGAGTTGAAAGCATTGTTGCAAAAGGAGAAATAGATTTTTGTCTTTTGTAAATGCATTTCATGATCTGCATGTGAGTAAGGATTAACATTTCTTAACCCTTTCCCTCATACGACAATTCTGCAGGAGACGACTTTCAACATATTTTGTCAAATAATGGAAAATCTCTATAATTGAATGGATAACCTATGACTAAAAGTGGAAAACATTGTGATAAAAGGAGAAATTGCACGTTTTGTGCAATTTCTTCTTTTGTTACTATGTTTTCAAAAAGCCGTCTGCTGCAGAGGCGTCCGAAAGCGTCTATATGAGGTAAAGGGTTAAGCTGATATAAAGGTGTACCCTACTGGAACCTAACATTTTAAATAACAAGTTGGCAAAAATAAGTTGTAAAGCAGAAGATCAACAATCAAATATTGCTCTAGAAAAACAGCTTTTGAAAAGAATGTGGCAAAAGAAGAAATTGCTCATGATGAGCAATTTCTCCTTTTGCCACAATCTTTTCAACTTTATTCAAGAAGTATTCTTTCCTATAAAGAGTTTTGCCATATTTTTCACTTACTGTTTTCAAACTCGTCTGCTGTAAATTTGTTGTATGTGGGAAAGGGTTAATGAATAATAACAAGTTGATTGTATGAAGGAGCAGGACGATATCGAACGATATGTAAGTAAACCTGTTGACGTTCTTCTGATTGACACTCGTTCTCTCCTCTTTATTTCCTCTTAAAACTTTTGAAAACATTCTGGTAAAAGGAGAAACTACCCATGATAATGAGATGTTGCTCCATTCATCACAATTTTTTAACCTCTATTCAATAATGATACTTTCATTTAAAGAGATTTTTGAAATTTATGTCTGGATATTTGTTTAGTCGTCTGCTGCAGATTTGTTGTTTACGGGAAAGGGTTAACCTACCCTGACAACTTTTATACTCCTGTTGTATAAAATATTTGAAAGAGGACTCCGAATACATTATTCCGTGATGGCACTCGACCAACCTGTAGACAAGGTACTTTGCGGATTGTTTGTGAATTGGATCATATAAACTTGTCAATACGGACATTAATGGCGATACTGCTTCTACTTGTTTAACCCTTTCCCACAAACTGACTCATTCTTACGCCTCTGCAGCAAACAACTTTTGAAAACATCGTGACAAAAGGAGAAATTGCTCAAAACAAGCAATTTCTTCTTTGGTCACAATGTTTTCAACTGTGTTCGGTAATAAAACATACACTTATAAAGCTTTTCTGTGTTTTTGCCCAGATGTTTTCAAAGTCGTCTGCTGCAGATTTGTTGAATGTGGGAAAGGGTTAATGGTGCAGTGGATAGAATGATGTATTTGCAAGTACAAGGCCAATACAATTTCTTAAAACCAGATTCAATTTCATTGCAATTTATTTAGCATCTCATTTTCTAGAAATAAGTGATTCTTTTTGTTTCATGTTTTGAGTGCTTATAACTCAGTTTGATTTTCACCAATACAATTTTTGGAATTTAATGTTCTAGTAATTTATCTACAGCATCTTGTTATTGAGTCAAAATTGCATGTTGAAATTCTAGTTTACACTTTCTCACATACAGCAAATCTGGAGCAGACAACTATGAAAAGATCGAGACTAAACTTTCAGAAATCTCCATTAATGAAACTACATACATAATTATTGAATGTAGTTGAAATCATTATGAAAAAAGGAGAAATTGATCATGATGAGCAGTTTTACTTTTGCTACAATGTTTTCAAAATGCATCTGCATGTGGCAAAGAGTTAATTCTTGATTTACACTGTTATGCCAGAGTTGGGCTCATATTGAAAGGAATTGAACAAAAGTATGAAGAATAAGTTATCCTCCTGTCATTTAATCAGCATAAGCAAAATGTTTTCAATTGTCAGTTCAGAATGATCTTGTTGTAATACATTGTCGAAACGAAGAAATAGCTTGTACTGAGCATATTTGGCATGATATAAATAAAAATATATTAATATTTAAATAGAGTTGAAAACTACTAAGTATTAGTAATTTCTTCTTTGCCACAATTTTTTCAAAAGTTGTCTTTAGCAAATGTTTGTATGTTGAAAAGGGGGGGAAATCCCTTGAAACAAACACTAAATGCAACAACGGTTAACATAAGCTCTACTTTTTCCATGATATATCATTTTGAATGTTGTATATCAAAGAAGTTTTTCCTTTTGATACACTGGATAATTCTCCTTTCTTTGATACAGTCAATCTGTGACATCTCACGTCATTGTGCATGGAGAAACTTGGCAATCTCTCTTAATGTCTTAAACTCTATATCATCCAATCCATGGACAAAGGTACAAGTTGGCTTTTGAGTACAGTGTAGAGCAAGATCAGCTTGTGCTTCCAAACAGTCTAATAATGATCTATACAGTCAGATGAAACTTACACAATCATAAGAAGCTTCTGTTAACTTGTTTAGATTCTGGTAATTCTGAGCAGATGTACAGACTGATCTGAATCTACACTGATTAGAAATGCCAACTTGTACCTTTTCCCATGGACAGACTTATATTATATATGGAAAAGACGTTTTTTAATATTCCTATTTTTTTTAACTCTATATAAAAATCGTACATAACTCTTTCTGGTTGTGACTTTTATGTTTTCAAGCCCCTGTAGCTCAGTCAATAGCGACGCAGGCTGTCAATCCAGCAGCAAGTTGCTTGGGAAGTTTGTTGTGTGGAGAAGTGGTGTGTGAAAGCCAGGAAACATATGAGTAGGTGAACTGACCGCCATGAAATGAATGGAAAATATATGAAAACTGCTTTAAACCCCAATCAATCAACATTATGTTTTCAAGGAAGATATATCTCTCAAAACTTGATAAAAAGTTATAAATTACCCTTTTTCCTGAAAGGGCTGACTTTTGCTGCAACACCAGGCGTCTTTTGAAAACTGTGAGGGAAAAGGAGAAATTGTTCAAAATGAGTTATATCTTTTGTTTCCAATAAGCTTTTCAAAGGCATCAAATCTGCAGTAAAACAACTAAATGAAAATATCCAAAATCTCTAGAAATTGAAGTATAATTTATAGTATTGAATGAAGTTGTAAAACATTGTGGCAAATTGGAAAAATTGCTCAAATTATCCTTTTGCAACAATGTCTTAAAAGGCATCTGCTGAAACAAAATAAGTTAAAATGGTTAAACTTCAAATTTTCTAGATGGTACCTTATTCATCAGACTCTTTATTAAAACCGAAACACAGCTTATTCAGTCTTGTATTTTGTATTTCAGACAAGAACAGAGATAAGTATCAACACAACGCATGAAACCATGAAAGGCCTTTCGTTTCCGATATCTGACGACGCAGCGCATAAACTTGTAGACTTTAAAGAAGGAAAAGTGTCTTATGTTCAATTTGTAAGTTTTCTTTTACTTCCTTTTATGGACATTTTAAGTTTTAACCCTTTCTCACATATAGACACTTTCTGATGCCTTTGCAGCGAATGACTTTTGAAAATATTTTGACAAAAGGAGAAATTACTCATTAGCCATTTATTCCATTTACAACATATTAATTAGGTATACTTTCATTTGTATAGATATCTCCCATCTCTGCAAAGATGTTATCAAAGTCGTCAAGTGCAGATTTGTTGTATGTTAAAAGGGTTTAAACCCTTTCCCTCATACAACAATTCTGCAGCAGACTACTTTGAACGTATTTTGTCAAAACATAGAAAATCTCCATAATTGAATCGATAACCTATGACAAAAAGTGGAAAACATTGTGGCAAAAGGAGAAATTGCACGTTCTGTACAATTTCTTCTTTTGTCATTATGTTTTCAAAAAGCTGTCTGCTGCAGAGGCGTCAGAAAGCGTCTATATGAGGGAAAGGGTTAACAGTATTCCCACTTTGTGTATGGGAAGATCCCAAACGAATAATTAACCCTTTCCCACATACAACAAATCTGCAGCACAGAAAATCACTCTAACCCTTCCCCTCATACGACAATTCTGCAGCAGACGACTTTGAACATATTTTGTCAAAAAATGGAAAATCTCTATAATTGAATGGATTGAACCTATGACTTGAAGTAGAAAACATTGTGGCAAAAGGATAAATTACTAGTTTTGAGCAGTTTATTCTTTTGTCAGAAAGCGTCTTTATGAGGGAAAGGGTTACATGAAAGAACAATAATTAAATAGAGTTAAAACATGATGACAAAGGGAGAAATTGCTTGTTTTGAGCAATTTCTTCTTTTGTTGCCATGTTTTTAAAAAGCTGTTTGCTATATAACCCTTTCCCACAAACAATGAATCTTCAGCAGACGACTTTTAAAACATCTAGGCAAATGTATGGAAAATCTCTGATTGAGAGTACAAATATTAAATTGGCTGAAAGCATTGTGGTAAAAGGAGAAATTGCTCACCATGAGCAATGTTTCCTTTTGCTTCAATGTTTCCAATGGTTGTTTGCTGCAGATGCGCCAACATGGGCCTTCTAGTGGGAAAAGGTTAAAATTTCTTTTGCAATTAATAATAATGTCAATTGGTGACATAATTACTAGCTTTGACGTTTGAAATCTATTTATAAAGGGAAACTGCTTAAATACACCATCTCATCTTTTACAACAATGTTTTCATCTGATTGAACATTATGCTTCCAATTTTCAGTCCATGAGTTTCTTAACCCTTTCCCTCATATAGACGCTTTCTGACGCCTCTGCAGCAGACTGCTTTTTGAAAACATACTATAGTAACAAAAGAAGAAATTGCTCAAAACGAGCAATTTCTCCTTTTGCCACAATGTTTTCCACTTTTAGTCATAGGTTATCCATTCAATTACAGAGATTTTCTATTTTTTGACAAAATATGTTCAAAGTCGTCTGCTGTATAATTGTCGTATGAAGGAAAGGGTTAAACAGTCGACAAGTCTGAACAAATTAAATGTAAATAGTATATAGTATGATGATAGAGGTAATTATTGCTCTAGATAAGAAATTGACAGTGTGTTCTCCCGCTATCCAAAGATGTTGATCCCTACCGGATGGAGGGTGTGTAGTTGGTAGATCCAATGATTTTCTCTGAGGCTTCTAGTGGTAGTGCTAGATTTTGACATGACAGAGAGTCGGAGCGTAAAATGTCTATGATTTGGTATTTCACATGCTCCTATTGTGTGAGTCTAAATCGAAGTGGTTTGCCACAGGTGTGTCTCTATGTGTATGGATGTCGCGAAGATGTTCTTTGATTCTGATTTCGAATTAACGTTTGGTTTTGCCCACATATTGTTTCTTACACAGTTTGCATGTCAATAAATATACTATATTCTAAGTCGTACAGTGGCACCTCAGTCGACAATAATATTTGAGTTTGGTATAGGAACTATATAATTGTTTAGATTTTGTCATGTTGTTGCAAATATAAAAAATTGTTTTCGAACAGTCATCAACAAAGTTTACGATTGATTTGCCCCGAAATGGAGGGGATGTGGTTGTTGAATTTAGCGTGTGTAATGTAGTCTTGGACTTTTTTCTGATTTTGTGAGCAAAGAGGGGTTTACCTGTGAAAACAGGTGGTAGAGAGAATTGGGTAATAGGCCAAAGTGAAGAGATTGTTTCTTTTATAAATGATAGATTGTTGTCAAAAGTTAGTACTGCAAAGATACATGTAGTATCTTTGTGCTGTGCTTGCTGCGAGTAGTTAAAAGGTCCGCCCTGCTCCGATTGGATGCTTGTTGGTAGCATTTTTCTAGTACCGCTGGTGTGTATCCTCTATTGGGGAAGTGCGAGATTGTAAGTTGAACGTGTTTTTTAAAGTCGTACTGGAGGGTGCGAATTCTTTTAATTATTGCTTTAGCTGATGCAGACAAATAAAGTCACTTGTATAGCATATAAATCTTAAAAAATATAATAGCAGATGGCTTCAAAACATTGCCCAAACAGGAGAAATTGCTTCAAATGGACAATGCTTCCATTTCAGACATAATTTTTGGAACCGGGTGTCCCGGGTTCGATCCCCAGTTGTGGCGCGACGCTCATTGTTGAGTGCACTTATTTCCTAGCTTAGTACTGGTTTGTTCACCCAGGAATCATGAATAAGCGAACTGTCACTGTAATATAACTGAAATGATGTTAAAAACAGCATAAAACCCCAACAAAACAAATCAAACATGATTTTTACCTGTATCAGTACACAGCGTCCGTGTTTTCTTTAGAGAAAATTAGAAAAAAACACACAATACCTGGTAAAACTAATATAAATGGTCTTTCTATTGTCCATATGCTATAATAATAACGACCGTAATGCTATTGTATGAGAAAACTTTGAGAATCCCAAACAAGACCATGTTACTATAAATAGACTCCCTATTGTATTATATATAAAAATACATCATTATTATACTATATGAACCAAATAGAGAGGCTATTTATAGTAACACGAGAGGGATTGCCCAAATTATCATTACGATCATTTTTAGTATAGCATATGGACAATATAGAGATACTTTTTGGGTATTGTGTGTTTTCCCCCATTTTTTTCTGAAATGGAAATTCGGACACGGTGATCAGTACTCAATTCCAATTTTCCATAGACAATTTAAAAACTCACAATTCTTAAGTTAAAATAAAACATATTAATGATAAATGATGGATGTTTGCATCCGTTTTCAGAAATTAGACCTCACCGGGGAGAGTATAGAACTTGCAGATTCAGGGGATGTATCCATCGCTAACCTTCCATCAAAAGTACCCCTAGAGAGTGCTAGGTACCACCTCTTCACCTTTAAACATACCCACGAAGGCGACTCCTTAGAGTCTAAAAGTAAGATATTTATTTGATTTAACCCTTTCCCACATACAATAAATCTGCTGCAGACGACTTTGAAAACATCTACTCAAGATACATAAAATCTCTAAAAATGAAAGTATAATTACTTATAAAAAGGTTCAAAACCTTGTGGCAAAAGGAGAAATTGCTTGTTTTGAGCAATTTCTTCTTTAGTCACAATGTTTTCAAAAGTCGTCTGCTGCAGATGCGTCAAAATGCATCTATAGGTTGGAAAGGTTTAAGCCTTTCCCACATACAACAAATCTGCAACAGACGACTTTGAGATCATCTAAATGAAACAATGGAATGTCTCTATAAATGAATGTTATATTACTGAAAGAAGTTGAAAAGTCGTCTGCTGCATAGGCATCTGAGGGAAGGGTTAATCCTGCTTTTCTCACACACAATATGAAGGATCATATATTCCTAGGGGACCAAGTATTGAAAATATTGAACCCTTTCCCACATACAACAAATCTGCAGCAGATGACTTTGAAAACACACCTGCAAAAATATGGAAAATCTCTTTAAATGTGGATTTCTATTGAATAAAGTTGTAAGCATTTTGGTAAAAGGAGAAATTGTTTATTATGAGCAATTCTATCTTTTTGCCACAGTTTTTATTTGTTTGGAACAAACAAATTTAGTACTAGAATTTAAAGCCTACCAAATGTATAAGTCTGGAATTTCCTACGCCCTGAAAATAGTACTCATTACTTGTTTGAAAATTATACCTTCTTTTTATAGAGAATTTCCATAAAATTGCCCAGATGATTTCGAAGTGGATTGCTGCAGAATTGTTGTATGTGGTAAAAATGTTCAAGTGGCCTGGCTCCAGACTGGTGACACAGTTTATTCTTAACTTTTGAAGGAAGTGTTATTTTTATTTTCAGTATTCATCTATTCCATGCCAGGATATAAGTGCCCTATTAAAGAACGCATGCTGTACTCCAGCTGTAAAAGTCCATTCATTAGTCAAATAGAGCAGCATTTAGGACTTGAAATTGCCAAAAAGGTATGTAATACCCTAGACAAGTCAAAATAAACTAATCTTTGTCCAGCAAAATCTTCTTTTTTCCTGTACTAAACACTGACCAACTTAAGTCAGATAAACTAATCTTTGTCCAGCAAAATCTTCTTTTTTCCTGTACTAAACACTGACCAACTTAAGTCAGATAAACTAATCTTTATCCAGCAAAATCTTCTTTTTTCCTGTACTAAACACTGACCAACTTAAGTCAGATAAACTAATCTTTATCCAGCAAAATCTTCTTTTTTCCTGTACTAAACACTGACCAACTTAAGTCAGATAAACTAATCTTTATCCAGCAAAATCTTCTTTTTTCCTGTACTAAACACTGACCAACTTAAGTCAGATAAACTAATCTTTATCCAGCAAAATCTTCCTTTGTCGTCACTTGATCGTCGTCGGCGTTGGTTAAGTTTTGCATTTAGGTCATGTTCATCTTATACCCAAAAGTGTCAGGCTGATTTTCAAATAATTTTGTAGAAATGTTCCTTTGGTGACCCTCTATTAGATTCCTTCAAGCCAAGTTGATTGGTTGAAAAACATGGCCGCCAGGGAGCGGGGTTATTTTGCCTTATATGGCTATAGTGAAAACTTGAAAAATCTTCTACTCAGAAAGTGTTCGGCCAATTTTCAATTTTTGTTGTAGAAAAGTTCCTTGGGAGACCCTCTATCAGATTCCTTCAAGCCATGTTGATTAGTAGAAAAACATGGCCGCCAGAGGGCGGGGCTATTTTGCCGTATATGGCTATAGTGAAAACTTAATAAATCTTCTCCGATTTCCAAATAAGTTTGAAGAAATGTTCCTTGGGTGACCCTCTATCAGATTCCTTCAAGCCAAGTTCATTGAACAAAAGACATGGCTGCCAAGGGGCGGGGCTGTTATGCCTTAAAATATATGGCTATAGTGAAAACTTAAAAAAACTTCTCCTGAAAGTGTCTTTTTCCAATAATTTTGATTGTTGATTGGTCGAAAAACAAGGCAGCCAGAGGGCAGGGCTATTTTGCTTTATATGGCTATATTGAAAACTTAAAAAATCTTCTTCTCTGAAAGTGTCGTGCTGATTTTCAAATTAATTTTGTAGAATTTTTCCTAGGGTCACCCTTTATCAGATTCCTTTAAGCCATGTTGATGGTCAAAACATATGGCCATCAGGGGCCAGGGCTGTTTGGAGATTTAATTTTTGTCTAATGACCGTGGAGCGATACTGGCCCTCTTAGGCCTCTTGTTTTACCGTACTGAACACTGACCAACTGACAGGCGCAATTGACACTTCTGGAGCAGTTGAATTTTTGAAAATATTCTGGTAAAAGAAGCAATTAATCATAATGAGTAATTTCTACCTTCACCAGAATGATTTCAGTTGTATTTTATAATAATACTATTATTTATAATGATACAGATTTACCACATTTTTTCAAGATTTATTCAGAATTTTCTGCTACAAATTTGTTGTGTGTGTTTAAACAAATCTGTAATTAAATTGTATGAGTATTTTACAATTTACTTCAAGAATAACGAATAATTCTATATGAACTATGTACGACTTTACAAGAATTTGTACTATTACTAAAGAATCCAAAACCTGTGAAATTCCATATAGTTTATCCTTTCCAAGAATGTTTAAAGTCTTTCCCACCTGTAGATGCATTTTGACGCCTCTGCAGCAAACGAATTTTGAAAACATTCTGAAACATTGCTCAAAACAAGCAATTTCTCCTTTTGTCACAAAGTTTTCAATTTTTTTCAGTAATTATACCTTCATTTATGGGGATTTTCCATGTTTTATCTTGTTTGCAGAGATGTTTTCAAAGTCGTCTGCTGCAGATATGTTGTATGAGGGAAAGGGTCATTAGAAGTCATTTGTTTTTTGAAAGTTATGTTCTTTTTTATTTGTGATATTTTACAGTTAGAAATAGATGACCCTAAAGAGCTTACAGAAGAGTTCATGTACGATGAATTACATCCAAAGAAAAATATAGCCACAAGGAAATTTGAAAAGCCAAAAGGACCGGCAAGGAAGGGACCGAGAAAACTTCTAAAAAACACTGATCAGTAATAGACAATTGTTTTATCTCAATAACATACATGAGTTACAAAATATGATCACACCTGGATAAATCTTACTGTTTACCTGATATGATATTTTTGTATTTGTTTGACTTTGATCTAAAATCATCTGAAGAAAACAAATGGAAAATATGGTTCATTGAAATTCTAATACAGAGTTGTTATGATTTTGATAAAAGGTGCAATTACATATTTTTAGCATTTTCTCTTTTTCATGCCTTGTTTAACAGTTATCCTCCGCTGAGACAACAGATTTAATCTCCCAATCAGGGAATTGATTATGAGTATAAAAAGTTGAATTACCATACTTATACAATGTAGTACAAAGAGCAATGTGTCATGTTCCCACCTTTTTCAAATGTATTCTGATTCAGAGATATCAACATTAATCTGTAGTTGGAAAAAGGGTCAATAAAGATTTATTGCACCTCTGCTAGGTATCTTAGAAGGGTTATGTGGCCATTAACACTTTCCCACATGCAACACATCTGCTGCAGACAACTTTGAATACATCTGGTCAAAAAGGTGAAAAATCTCCATAATTGAGGGTTGAATTTTTAGATATAGTTGAAAACATGGTGACAAAAGGTGAAATTGCTCATTATTGCTCATTTGCCTTTTGTCGTAATGTTTTTAAAAGTCGTCTGCTGCAGATGCTTCAAAATATGTCTGTATGTGGGAAAGGGTTAAACCAGTTACAAATCTTGAATTATTTTGTCATACAATTACACCTAAGGTTCAAAATATATATATGCTTGTGAACATCCCACCATAACTGATACAGGATCATCACAGGAAAAACATTTGATATTCGGAAAACTTAATCTACCATTTAAACACAGTGTTGAGAACAGTGAGGGAAAAGGAGATATTGTTGTATTAAGGAAGCAACTTTTCTTTTTCCACAATACTCTCATATTGGTACAGAAATGAAAATATTACGGGAAGAGGGGAACATCGTTGTTTTGGTGATTCCTCCTTTCAGCACAATATTTCAAAAGTCTGCTGTTGCAGAGACATAATAGGTTGTTTGTATCACGGGAAGAGTTTTGTTACTAACATTGCTTGCTGTTGAAATTTACTGGATCTATTAATAAACGTCTGATTTGTTACTTTCTGTTCATAACTGATTCTTACAATATAGACTGCTTTTACCACTTGCAGACACATTTAAACACATCTGCAGCAGACCACTCTCGAAAACATGTGACTGAAATATAAATTGCTCATAATGAGCAATCTCTCTTTTTGCCACAATATTTTCAACACTGTTTACTGATTAGATTTTCCATCTTTTTGCTTTGATGGTTTCAAAGTGGTCTGCTGCAGATTTGTCGTATGTTGGAAGGTTTAAGAAAATGATAAAATATTGGAGAATCTGACAGATTATTTGTACACTGTTAAAAAGGAGGAATTGTTTATTTCATTTAATTATTTTGTTCTCCAGAATGTTTTCAATTCAAGAAGCAGTCTGCTGTGAATGCACCTTGAATTTTATCAGGATCAGGGTTACATTGGAAAGCAAAATTATTGTATGCACAATATGGAAACATGTTTATTTTTTATAATTGAATACTTCTCTGTTTTGGTTGTAATATTTTTTCTGATTGTGTATGTACCGACAATTTTTACCTCGCTTGGACTGGGTCCCAGAAAAGCTTATTTTGTCACCCTAACATTAGGGTATTGGCAGTGTTAACTAAATGTTTAAGTTTGTATGCTATAAAGTCCAAATTCTGGCGAGCTTTGGTGTCCCGTGGCAGCTCTTGTTGTTATAAATACTTTCAAACCCTTCCTTTCCCACATTCAATGAATATACTGAAAAGGTCTAGGTAAAAATATAGAAAACATCTATCAATACAAGTAACATTATTGGGTATAGTAGAGTTGCAACATTGTGACTAAAGGTCTTATTTCTCATCATGGACATATTTTCTTTTTCCACAATGTTGTGAAATTAAAGCAGTTTGTAGTCTGGAGTAAGCTGTCTCTACTATTACATTTAAGGATCAGGCTTACACCAATGATGGCGTCGCCCTTTAGAATTGGTGTAGCAAGCATAAGTTAGATAACCTTTTCGTGGACCAATGAGTTTAACCTTTCAAACTCGCAAAGTAGTTTGCTTCGTTATTCAAGGTGTATTGGTCCCCTGTAGATTTTTTTTTGAAATTCAGTTACATATAAAAAGGGAGGTGACCCATCTATACCCCATTGTTGGTTCATGCCAGACATACATATGAGCCATTCCACGAGAAAACCAACATTATGGTCTCTGAAAAATGTATTGACCCAGATCAGCCTGCTCAGTCTGTGCAGACTAATCCGGGCCGACATATTCCTTCACAGAGGGCTAGAGGTATAGAGTTATGATTCCTAAAAACAGAAAATCAACGGGAGGCAAATATTGTCTGTCCGGGTTAGTCTGGGCGGCATGCTTAGGCTGATCCGGATCGATACTTGACGCAGAGTACACAATGTTGGTTTTCTCATGGAACGACTCATACATACTATAGTATGCCAAGTATCAGACTAAGTAAAAAGCATCTGTATGTGGGAAAAGGTTTATGATCTTTTTAACCCTTTCCCATATACAACAAATCTGCAGCAGACGACTTTAAAAACATACCCGAAAAAAAATGGAAACTCACTTCAAATGAAAGTACAATAATTAAATAGAATTGAAAACATGATGACAAAATGAGAAATTGCTAGTTTGAGCAATTTCTTCTTTTGTTGCAATGTTTACAAAAATACTTCTGATGCCTCCTGCTGCAGAGGCATTAGAAAGCGTCTATATGAGGGAAAGTGTTCACATTTAGAATTTTGAAACATGATGGTATGTCCCTGACCTGGAAACACTTTGAAATGTTACTTTTACAGTCATCTGATTGTAACACATCCGAAGAAAGGAATATGATATAATTAAATATTGAAAGAATGTCAAATTTTGATAACGAGTTTAATTCAAGTTTGAAAGGTGGGAGAAATTACATATTTTGTCCTTGATACTAGTCATCTCAGCTCGTTGAAATACCATAAGTCCAAATACTTTCATCTTGATTGAGGTAATGGTTGTTTGATCCTGACAGTTCTGTGCTCTATGAATGAAATGACATTTTAAATTTTGTGCTGAGTAAAAGTTTTTAAAAATCAATTTGGTGGATACGATATGTCACAAGGCATAGACATTTCATATTATAATGCTTTCATCTGGTATAAATGACTGGTGCCATAACTTTATGACCTTGACCTGTGCTTTCTGTTATTTTTGATCTCTGACATTAAATGCTTCTGTAAAGTCCACATCTGTGACATTGCAAGAAGTAGACTGCATGTAATTATGTTATAATAAAATGAAAATGTAATCTCCTCATCCAAATTAACTCTCTCCCACATACAACAAATCTTCAGCAGACGACTTTGAAAATTTCTAGAACAAAATGCGAAAAGTCTCTGCAAACGAATGCATAAGAATAGAAAAGAGTTGGAAACATGGTGGCCAAAGAGGTATTGCTCAAAATGAGCAACATCTCTTTTTGCCACAATGTTTTTCGTTTGCTGGTTTGGACCGGACAGCTGAATGCACATGTCCGATGCTAATACACACGCCTTCTAGCGAATTGCAAGTTGTTGAAAAGGTGGCCGTAGCTTTATATAGTTATAGCCTTCACAATGCATGAAGAACATCTCTATGAATGGTATTTGTCCTCCATGCGCCCGGACTGAGGCTCAGACCCGGACAGCTGAATGCACATGCCCTCTGCTAATACACATGTGGTTTGGCACATTACATTGGTTGGAAAGGTCATTATATCGTGAAAAAGGGCATCCTTTGTAGCCCTTAAATGCATTGAGAACAAGCTTGTCCGCCGTCTGCTCAGACCTGGAAAGCTGAATGTACATGCCCGATGCTAATAAACACGCATTTCGGTGCATTGCAAGTCGTTTGCTGCATATGCGTAAGAAAGCTTCTGTAAGTGGGAAAGGGTTAACTATTTCCTTGTTAAGTCATTTTCAGAGTATCTCCTTTGAGTGTTATGCTGTAACAGAAAGCATGACTTTGATACAAAGTGGAAATCATTGTGGGAAAGAGAGAAATAACTCATATTGAGCATTGTTTTCAAATGTCTTCAATATTAGTATGGAAAAGTTGAATGCATGAAAAGATTTACTCAGCCTGTCTACATGTTAATGGATTGTTAATGTTTGTAATCTAAAATAATAAAAAAAAACACATAAATTAAATAAATATCAAGTTTGATTTTCAATCCAACGCAATCTGGGCCACACAAAATAACCACAATTCATTGTTTTAAGAGAGTTCATTAACCTGTTCGTGATATATACAGCTTTTGATTCTTCTGCAACAGGTGAATGTTGAAACCGTTGTAAACAAGGAATAATTGCTCTATATGGGGAAGCTTTCTGAATCGCCCGTTATACTTTCAGTCAAGGATCAACATTTTCCTAGTAGTGTGTTCCAGATGTTTTAATTCTAAGACAAGTGACCCGCAAACAACAAATATATACAGACCAAAAATATGGAAAAATCACCTTAAAATGAAAGAATATTTATTCAATAACTTTGGAATATTGTAGCAATAGGTGAATTTGCTCATCAAGAGCATTTTCTTTTTGCCACTGTTTTAAATAAAATCGGCTACTTGTGAAAAGGGTTAAATCATTGTTGCATTCAAAAACTCTATATTTTGAGAAACATTCCAGCAGTCGGCTTCTCTAAAACGTTATGCAGATAAGAAACTGATATGGCTTTTCTAAGAGCTTGTTTAACCCTTTCACTTTCATGATATATGTAGCCTGGTCTGTCTTTAAATACAAACAAGAACTGCCATTGAACTCACAAAGGATACAGTGCCCATTAATAATATCCTTAGGAGTGGTTGTGCTTGCAAGACTATAACCATATACTGCAATATTTAAACCTTTCCCGCATACAACAAATCTGCAGCAGACGACTTCTCGAAAACATACCCGAAAATAATTGGAAACGTCCTTCAAATGAAAGTGAAATAATTGAATAGAGTTGAAAACATGGTGACAAAAGGAGAAATTGCTCGTTTTGAGAAATGTGTTCTTTTGTCGCCATGTTTTCAAAAAGCAGTCTGCTGCAGAGGTGTGAGAAAGCGTCTATATAAAGGAAAGGGTTAAGAAACTAATTCCAAATAAACATTTAAGTTTAGGGTCAGACTTATATTTCTTCATGCACATCCTCAGGTATAGTTCTCTTCAACTGTGTACAGTTTCATGAAGACCCATTCTACGGTTTAGGAAGAGTTGCACACCACATATTGCAATAGTTAACTCTTTCCTTTATACAACAATTCTGCAGCAGATGACTGACTTTTGAACATATTTTGTAAAAAAATAGAAAATCTCTATAATTGAATGGATAACCTATGACTAAAAGTGGTAAACATTGTGGCAAAAGGAGAAATTGCTCGTTTTGATTAATTTCTTCTTTTGTCACTATGTTTTCTTAAATCCGTCTGCTGTAGAGGCGTCAGAAAATGTCTAAATGAGAGAAAGGGTTAAGTATCTTACAGTATAATTATCTCCCTTTTAACATTTAAAACAATGCCTCCGGTATTGTTCTTCAACTGTATAAAGATATCCTTACAGCCATTGAAGATTCCTATATATCCCCCTCCCCCCAAAACTTTGTTTGCGGGGAAGATAAACAAAAGTGACATTACAAAAACGCCTTTTGGCGCACTGCAATGCGTTGAAAAGGTCGTAATAACTTTAAATAAGGCATGTCTTGTAGCCTCTACAATGCATAGAGAACATCTCAATGACTGAGGCCCAGACCCGGACAGCTGAATACACATGCCCGATGCTAATAGACAGGCCTTTTAGCGAATTGCAAGTTGTTGAAAAGGTGGCCATAGCTTTATATAGTTATAGCCTTCACAATGCATTAAGAACATCTCAATGAATGGTATTTGTCCTCAATGCGCCCGGACTGAGGCTTAGACCCGGACAGCTGAATGCACATGCCCGATGCTAATACACACGCCGTTTGGCCAATTGTTATGCACTGTAAAGGTCGTAATAACCTTAAATAAGGCATGTATTGTAGCCCCCTATAATGCAAAGAGAAGATCTCATTGACTGATGCTCGGACCCGGACAGCCGAATGCCCATGCCCAATGCTAATACACACGCATTTTGGCATATTGCAAGTTCTTGAAAAGGTGGCTATAGTTTTATATAGCTATAGCCCTCATAATGCATTAAGAACATCTCAATGAAAGGTATTTGTCGTCCATGCGCCCGGACTGAGGCTCCGACCAGAACAACTGAATGCACATGTCCGATGCTAATACACACGCCGTTTGGCCCATTACATCGGTTGGAAAGGTCATTATATCGAGGGAAAATGCATGCGTTGTAGCCCTTAAATGCATTGAGAACATCTCAATGAATAAAGCTTGTCCGCCGCCTGCTCGGACCCGGAAAACTGAATGCACATGCCCTATGCTTATACACACTCATTTTGGCCAATTGCAATGCGTTGAATAGGTTATAGTGTGAAAAGGGTATGTTTTGCAAACCTTACACCACCCACCCGCCCTACATAGAGAATATCTCAATAAATACAATTGTTCCGACGTGTGTGCCCGAACTGAGGATGTGACCCTGGACAGCTGAAAACATATGTATGGTGCTAATACACACGCCTTTTTGGTGCATTGCAATGCGTTGAAAAGGTTGTTATAGCATGAAAAAGGTATATTTTTCGCCCTTAAAAAACTCACCTGCCTTGCTTTGAGAACATCTCAATGAATGAAACTTTTTTGCCGTGTGCCTGGACTGAAGATCTGACCCCGGACAGCTGAATGCACACGCCCTTTGCTAATACACACGCCTTTTGGCTAAAATAATACACATATAGTTGCACTGACCTATATTTGAGAGGAGTCGTGACGTCGTATGCCCAATATAGGAAGAGTCATTTTAGTCAAAAAGGGTGCCAGTCTCCCCCTTTTAGTGCCAGTCTACACCCTATGAATAGAAGATGGGATCTATCAAGTGCAACTATATACATTGCGAGTAGTTGTTAATTTTCTTTTGTCATGTTTTTGCCATCAAAAATTCGTCTGCTTTTCCCTCATACAGACGCTTTCTGACACCTCTGTAGCAGACGCCTTTTGAAGAAAAAAATAGGGCTTAAGGAATAATTGATCGTAATTTATTCAATAATTAAACTTTCAATTTTAGAGATTTTTCAT
Source organism: Serripes groenlandicus (assembly GCA_031761405.1). NCBI lineage: Eukaryota > Metazoa > Mollusca > Bivalvia > Cardiida > Cardiidae > Serripes > Serripes groenlandicus. The sequence goes on from JASEVX010000007.1 coordinate 27,127,658, forward strand.
ATCTTAGCCTAGGTTTCTTCAAAGTCGTCTGCTGAAGATTTGAAGCCATAATTTCATTTATATTCCATGGTTTTTACATCCCCTGTCTAACAATATCTAAGAAGAATCCCGTTTAATAGGTAGCATGCCTTATTACAGACATGTTTATCTTGACAATAGGGCACCAGTTACAGTGCCCCAAGACTGAACTCAAATGATGGGAACCAACTACTATCATGTTTAACCCTTTCCCGCTTGCACACACGCACGTTGACGCATTATTGGAGAAGTGTGTTGCACTTTACGAATAACTTCTCTACTTTTCCCAAAATGTTTATTTTTCTATTCATTCTTGCGGACGTAAACAACTAAAATATTAATTGACAAACAATTAAGAAGAAGGTAACTTTATACATAAACATTCCGTATGTTCTAAATAATGTTCTAAACAATGAATCGTGTTCTTAAATTTGTTCTAGTTTTTTGCTTTCAAATAATCGCTCTATCAACCCCATATAGTAAACACAATAATAATCTTGGTAACCCACTTATTTGTTCTTTGGTTGTTTCCTTAAACATTGAAATCCGTTAATTAAGTTCCAACTAACCATACAATAGCACGTTGATAAAGCTCTCTTATGTAATAACACACACTTTAAAATAAAGTCGGAATAGCTGTCTAATATCATTTTTGATCAATGTTTTGACCGATGTAAATTTGTAACCAAGTTAAGCTCTGTAGGTAACATAGACTAGAAATAGTCCATCCAATTAGACAGTTCAGAGATTCATGCAGTCTATAGGTAACCTACATGGAGATGGGCCAAATAGGTTTACTTTGAAAGAAAAAATAACTCTATCAAAGCTTTATTAATGGCAAGCAATGCCGTGAGAAACATATGAAACTTAAAACGCAATTCTATATACGCTGTTTATTTGTTTAGAAAGCCGAGCCCCGGTAGCTCAGTCGGTAGCGACGCGGGCTGTCAATCAAGGGGTTGTGAGTTCGAATCCAGGATCGGCCAACTTTCTTTCCGACGATTGACAAAAGTCAATGCGACATACGTTATTCGTCTTCCACCAATGGGCTAAGTCTATGTGGAAATCAGCCAGTTGCTTGGGAAGATTGTTGTTTGGAGTACTGGTATGAGAAAACCTGGCCGCCGTGATATAACTGAGACTTAAAAAAGTCACTTCTTCTGTAATATATAAAGGAAAAACTGGCAATCAATATCTAAAAATACATGTATTTGTTGAATGATAATGATAATAATAATAATAATAACAATAACAAAATTATAATATATAATTGTTTCCCCTTTTGACATAAACCTCCATATTTGTATGGTATTTGATGTAATGAAAAGATTAAAAATGTCCGAAATTTTTCCGAAACTAGGTTAACCTAAATTAACGCTATTTCTGCTTGTTTACGAAACATATTTAAATTGTCATTTTCATTCGTTCATATGTGGGAAGTACATTGTTTGCCGTTTACGAAATGCTTGAAGAAGTAATCCGCGTGAGCTAAATTCATTCGGATATTAGTCCGATCGGAAGTACCTCACTCAGTTTCCGCGTTACGTCACTATAACTGCGTTGTGTTAGTCCCCAGATTTTACCGGTTTTGGGCCGAATTCGGAACAGGAAAAATGTTAAAAATAAACATGTTTTCATTTTTTCAACGATGTTTTTTTTTAACACTTTTACCATTTGTCGGAATAGTTTTTCTACTAGTATTTTCAAATCTCAAAAGTCTTACACTTAAACAGTTGGGCGTGAAGATCCTTCCATTGACTCTTGTTTTATCTAATCTAGAACATGAGGTCATACAGATTGCAAGGAATATCAGGGCAGCACGATAACACACATTGGACCATAAAGGTCAGCCATGTTCAATACTATAAAAACCATGGTTATTGACTCTGATGGTAGTTACTTGGCTGTAGACGACACACACCTTCATCTAGGAATATGGGAGTTTCAACCGTTATATCTTTGATTAGCGTTTTGGGCGTGGGGTTAGGTAAGATTTTGATGTTTCTCATTACATTTTTGCACATATAACTTTTTACTAGTGATGTGCTATCTTCTATATATTGTTTTGTTCAATCCAGCGTATAGAAAACTGTTTCGTTATTTAGTGTAAGCGAATCTTCCAATAAGATTACGAATTCTTTACACGAGCTGTTATTTGATAGGCGGGTGGCTGCCGTTAGCTAACGACCTAACGGACTCGAGCTAACCAAATTTCTCACTTCTAGATAACGCTTTAGACTGATGACGTTCTTCACTGTAAATGGTTTAGTCCCGACTAGCAGGGGCCGGTTGTTCAACCCAGGGTTAAAGATATCCAGGTTTTGGAACAACTGGCCTCTAGTGAGTTAAGTTAACATATAGGTTTGATAACAGGTGCCAGTTCACTAATGTATTTGGTATACATACACTAAAACTAGCCTTTATCGACATGCTCAATGTATTGGATATTCACCGAAACTAGTCTCTATTGACATGACCAATGTATTTAATGTGCACTAACCTTATCTTTATTAACATGACCAATGTTCTTTGTATATAATAAAACTATTCTTTATCGATTTACCCGGTGCATTTGATATACACTAAAACAAGTCTTTATCGATATGACTAATGTATTTAATATACACTAAAACGAGTCCTTTTCTATATGACTATTGTATTTGATATACACTAAAACGAGTCCTTATCTATATGACTATTGTATTTGATATACACTAAAACGAGTCCTTTATCGATATGACTACTGTGTTTGATATGCACTAACAAACTAACCTTTGTCGATACGACCAATGCGTTTGATATGCACTAAACACCAACCTTTGTCGATATAACCATTGTATTTGATATCCACTTAAACGATAACTTTTCGATATGACAGATGTATTAGATATGCACTAAGAACTAATCTTTTTCGATATGACCAATGTATTAGATATGCACTAAAAAACGAACATTTTTCGATATGACCAATGTATTAGATATGCACTAAAAAATAACCTTTATCAATTAAATTCATTTCAATTCTTTAATAAAGTATTTCGGTCTCCGGCCCATAAACAAGCAGTGTATACATATATAAGCATAACTAAATAATTACATACCTGAAATAACATGAAAAATGAATGCATTTGGATATGACCAATGTATTTGATATACAATAAAAGCAGAATCAATGTCACCATTGTGTATGCTTTATATATGAGCTGAAACCGCATACCAACTTCTGATGAAATGCAAGAAGTGTATCCTTACTGGTTTTACTCATGTATACCTAAATACGATGATATCACGGAGATGAAATAATAACCCGACTCGTCTCACGTGGTTCTATTGTTTCAGTGCTTGGGGCCTGCCCGACCGGCTGGAAGCAGCATTCTGGAAGTTGCTATAAATTCCAATTAGAGATACTGAACTGGGTTGAGGCTAGGGTAAGTTGTATTGGTATCTACTTCGTGCCCAGTGAGCAATCTGCGGCTTGACGCATAAACCTGTGGTGGTAAGAGCGTCCGCCGCGAGAGCGGGAGACCAAGATTATAATACGGGCCATACAAAATACATTAAAATGGTTTTATTGGTTTCCCTCCTTGGCATTTAGGATTGCGAGGATAGCATTACGACTCATGCGCTGGTGCCAGGTTAATCTTACTACCAGCACTAGTTATTACCCATGAAACGCCGTGATATGACTAAATACTGTTGAAAACGTTATTTAAACAAAATACTTTTGACGTCGTTCATGGATTTACCAAATGGGTAGTGACTCGGTATTCGGTTGTATTTGGCGGGTTACAAATATTGATATCCGCTTGATTAATTGAATTTTAACGTCGATTTGAACAGTATTCCAGTTAAATCTTCGGTTGTATTTGGCGGGTTACAAATATTGATATCCGCTTGATTAATTGAATTTTAACGTCGATTTGAACAGTATTCCAGTTAAATATATTGATATCCGCTTGATTAATTGAATTTTAACGTCTATTTGAACGGTATTTCAGTTAAATATATTGATATCTGCTTGATTAATTGAATTTTAACGTCGATTTGAACGGTATTTCAGTTAAATATATTGATATCCGCTTGATTAATTGAATTTTAACGTCGATTTGAACGGTATTTCATATAAATCTTTTAATATCCGCTTGATTAATTGAATTTTGACGTTTATTTGAACGTTATTTCAGTTAGATCTATTGATATCCGCTTGATTAATTGAATTTTAACGTCGATATGAACAGTAGTTAAATCTATTGATATCCGCTTGATTAATTGAATTTTTACGTTGATTTGAACGTTATTTCAGTTAAATCTATTGATATCCGATTGATTAATTGAATTTTAACGTCGATATGAACAGTAGTTAAATATATTGATATCCGCTTGATTAATTGAATGTTAACGTCGATTTGAACGGTATTTCAGTTATATCTCGGCGGTAGGTTAGTATGATGTGTGTTTTAAGTCTTTCTCGCATCTGTATGCCATACAAAATGATTCATAAGCAACTGGCTACCATCTCACAAAGTCTATTAATCATATTCGTGAAAGGTGAATGACGAATCGTAATTAATGAACCGGGTTAGAAATGACGACATCGTGATTGATAGACTCCCTGCGTATCCGACTCAGTTATTATCGCGACTTAACTCTTTCCCACATACGACATATCTGCAGCAGACGACTCTGAAAACATCTAGAATTCCTAGAAAATTTGTGAAAATGAAGGTTTAATTACTGAAAAGAGGTATAAATAAAAGTATGATATTTAAATAGAGTTGAAAACATTGTGACAAAAGGAGAAATTGCTCATTATGATTAGCGATTTCTAATTTTGCCACAATGTTTAAAAAAGTCGTCTGCTGTAGATGCGTCAGAAAGCGTCTATATGTGGGAAAGGGTTAAACATGATTTCATGCATCACGTATAGAAGTCTGCAGCTTCTCATAATGTAAATTGATCTATAGATAGACAAATTGCCAACAAACGTCTGAACGTATCACGAACGTTGATAGATATATAGACCTTACTGCTGTAAGGCAATTGCATGCCGAAAACACGATGTCATAACAATGACGAAAAGCTAGAACAAATTCACAGCGGAAATAAATATGTGATGGTTTAATAAATATAATGTCAAACTAGGCTGAGTTTTCACCCGTTTAAATAACACCGTTGTATTGACATAAACTTATTCTATTTTTACCACCAATTATTTTTTATTTATTTCACTAAGTGTCGAATTTATTCAAAGGTTATTTCCTTTTGTACAAATAGTAAATCCGCTCACTTATACAGACGTCCTCTGTTGCTTCAAACGACTTTTAAATACAGTGTGTAAAAATGTTCGTTCTGAACATTGTTTACCTTTTCAACAATGTATTCGACTCTGTATCAGAAATACCTAGTGTATCCTCAGATGTTTTCGAAGCAATCGTCTTAAAATAGCACACACTGTTTATCAGGATCGAGAAGAATACTACTTATAAATATTACTCATTCGGACTGTTTCCGATATCTACTCTACTCTATTAACAATAACAAGTATGGAAGGTATACTACTTTTCAGTTTTTTTTTAAATTTATCCTTACTTTTATTTAAAGATATAACTTATTACATGACGAACAGGAATTTTCATCAAACTTGAGATTAGTTTTGTAAAATACGTTTGTCTTTCTGTCGTGTTCCTAACTTATAAAATTTATGGAAAAAATTATACACGTGTTTTGATATATTTGTTCACAGGCTATGTGCAAATGGCACAAAAGCGATCTGATTGCCATAGAAACTCCCGAGGAACAAGCATGGTTCAAGAAACAGGTCTTACAGTTCAACCGTAAGTGAAATCTAAACCGTTTCCTATCAGTCGCATTTTGAAGTATCTGCAGAAGAGCAGACACCTTATGAATGATACGCACCTTCTCCTTTTGCCACGATTTTCTTAACTCTGGTAAATCTAGCTTCGTAATCGTAACATGTTGCTCTAAATATATATTTCGGACACACAAAAAATACTCGTTATTGAAGGTCTAGCTGGCCTACATACGGTTTGATCAGGATCTCCTGTCTGCGCTATTAACCCTTTCCCACATCCAGCAAATCTGCAGCAGACGACTTTGTGATCATCTAAACACAAAAATGTAAAGTCTTTGTAAATTAATGTAATATTACTAAAAGAAGTTGAAAACATTTTGGCAAAAGGAGAAATTGCTCGTTTTTGCAAGAATGTTTCCAAAAGTCGTCTGCTGCATATGCGTGAGAAAGCGTCATCAAGTGGGAAAGGGTTAACAAGCATAATGGAGATATAATGCAGAGCATGTTAACGATAACCGACTATACATGTATGTAATTGTAAACCATCTGCTGCGAACACTCTTACCACTACAAACATGGTTCTTTAGAAACAAAGCGTGACGACGGGTTTTGGCTTGGAGCTACCGATTGGCTAAAGCAAAATGAATGGGTCTGGGAGTCCGCCAATAGCGCCCCCGTAAACTACATTGTGTGGGGAGTCCTGACAGACCAACAGCCCGGCAGCCCAACATACCAACAGCCCAACAACCGAAACGGTACCGAAGATTGTTTGGCCGCCATGAAGTTCTTTGAATACGATTGGAGCGATGAATGGTGTAACTGGGAAAGACTTGGATACGTCTGCGAAATGCCGTATGTATATTGTGATAAACAATTGAACGTGCATACTTGAATGATTTACTCGGACCGCTGCATTCTAAAATAGGTTGATAGTGTACTTTGGTATCGGGTTTTTGGTCTAAAAATGGGCTTAACCCATTCCAAAATACAATACCGATGCAGCTGACGACATCAAAGTAAAACTATGGAATTAAAAAAATGTTTTCACAGGTAATTTGCGACAGCGGCCTTAAAACGAGTATATATATGATTGAAAGGGTTTAAAACCACTAGTAAGCAAAGAGTAATTTCAACATCGTAAATGGAAGAGTGTCCACCTCGTAGGGAGGTCGTGGGTTCGATCCACGGCCGGTTCATATCAACAACTTTAAAAATGGTTTTATTGCCTTCCCTTCTTTCGGGGTTAGCATTACGACAGACTGGCTGGTGTCAGGATAAATGGATCAGAAGTACCGGTAACTAACCCAGGAAACGCCGTGGTATTACTGAAAAAATGTTGAAAGCGGCGAAGAATACCTAACATCCAATCAATATCGTACAGGAATCGAATTATGATCGATGGACAAATACACTTTGTATATGAATGGCATGTAACAACGTGACAATAGCGCAATTTGTATTAGTCACAAAAGAAATTTTAATTTGCCGTGTTTTATCTACGCGTGGTCATTTGCATGTATATGCACTGGAAACGTTCAAGTACATATAACAATGTATACAATGTACAATGAAATATGCAGACACTTGTATAACGATTCGAGCATTTAACAACGTTACAATAGCGCATTTTGTATAAGCCTTACAAGGAATTTTAATTTGCCGTGTTGTATTCGTGCATGGTAATTTGCATATATGTGCACTGGAAACGTTCAAGTACATAATACAATTTATACAATTTACAATGAAATATGCAGAAAATTGTATAACGATTCGAGCATTTTACAACGTTAATCTTCTATGTACAACTACAAAAGTAGTTTGAATTTACAGATGTGAAACAAACAAAAAAACGTTCAAAAAATAGCATATTAAATCTAAATATAAATTAAACATTACTAAATACTGAGCTATTTTTAGAACAATTACACTGTATTGTATAAGAAATATTGTTTTTTCGCAACATCAAGACGCCTTTGAAATAACTAAAGGATCTTTCCAATAACAATACACAAGTGGGATAATGAATGAAATGTTTCTAATTTCAGAGAAAGCAACACTCCTATAGTTGGTTAGAACTGTCGTGTGTAGAGGTTTCTTCGTGTGTTTACATTGTTCATTATTTATATTGTTCATTATTTAGGTGAATAAACCGTCATATATATAAATAATTTGATATTGGTTGTAATGTATATAACCCCCCTGCTGGCAATCATATCATGCACATGCCAGACATGACCTTACGTTATCCAAATAAATGAAATTCAACAAGTTGTTTTCACACCATCATTATCCTCAGTCATCGAAAGCACACTGTGTTTGAGTTAATATGATGTCCAGCAATTTTCTGATGGTTGACTTGTAAACGTGCTTACTAAACATACCCTCTTTGAATTATAATCAAATCTACTACAATTCGGACAGACAAGATTGGCTGATCTTACTATCGATATACAAACAACTCCACACCAGACAAATTCAGTTGTTTTTTAACATAGCTGAGTCTATCGATTTGGGGCCTTAGTGACACTACACTTTGCCATCGTTGAATAGTATGTTTACATAACACCAGTTGGGCGACAATTTCAGTTTTTGTCAGAAGGTAAATATAGCCTTACTGTAGACGCTGACGACTCTGGTAAGACTATGTGGACGCACGGCATCACCCGAGTCTTTACTGTAGGCGGACGCCTTAAAACCCCAAATCGCCTGACGCGGCTTAATTTTTAAACACTGATAGGGAAAAAGAACTCGAATTTAATCTATAATCCTGACAAGTTTGATTAACATATTAAGGGTACGGGAGAGAAAGGGCTACAAGTACCATACCATTTATCAAAAGAAGTTACATCTGTAGCCCTTCTTAGTTGATTGAGGAGTAATGCCGTTTTCAGCAGCACTTCAGTTATATCACAGTCACAGAGCACTTATCCCGGCTAACTTATCAGTTTTTTGACTCAGTAATATGACAAAGGCAGTCGGTCATGATTCCCACGATCTGATCGAACTAAGGACACCCGCTTTTTGCACCCACTAACGACCCAGGAGAACATTTTATATTCACAGTCGGAAACATGTTGGGAAATGGAAGCAAGTTCTCTTGTGTTCACAATAGGGTTCGTAATATGTCGACTTTTGAACTCGCCACGCGAAGTTGTTTATCAAAGCGTTGTACAGCAACAGTTCCGAGCAGAATGGCGTTTATATTTGACATTGTTCTCGCTCGGTCTTGAAGCTAATCCATTGCCATCTAAATACCGACATATTTCGTTGTAAAGTTCAGAGACGATAGAATAATCAGAATACATACAATAGATCCGCTTGGAACTGATGGAATGGCTAAAGAAGCGATAAACGTCAGTACCATCGCGTATAACACACGCGCAGTTCCAACTTCAACATTTTCAAGGTGCTTTAAGAATAACACGCTTGTAATGATAATTGCAGCACTGCCAACTCTGCACAGCGCAATTCCGAAAGAAGTCGTGAACCTGGATATATCGGAATTTATCCAATGTTGAACGTCAGCGGCTGTGATTAGTTCCGATACTGCCAATAAAGAAGAGGGTGCAGCGACACTCGCCATTGAGGCTGGTAAAGCAGAATGGAGGTAGTCGAGTGTTTTTTTTCTCCTGCACACGAAATAGAAACCAGGAATTATTACGTTAAACAGTATAGCATTCTGAACAATGACTGTCAGAATGAACATACCACAGCTTTTAACAGATTGGTCTAGATTTTCTATCTAGACTATGGGTGACACAATCAGACTGAGTAACCATATAAACTTTAACCAAACTACCCATTTCATTATGGTTATAAATACGTCCGCCGTGATCCTGAAGAATTCAATAAATGTTTCGTTGGAACCTTGTATCTTTTTTGATGCCAGTCCAATCAAAGCGTTGACAAAAATCAGACCGAGTATATTTGTACCGGAAGCTGAACCTACTTTTCTTAAGAACCTCACGTTAGTGACGTTCATTTCATCGATAAACCTTTCTTCAACATATGCAGTCTGGACCTTCTCAATGCATGCCAATACGACATTATTCGGAACAAAATTCCTAATTATATCGTCCTGGGTCTCCAAGCGGGTCATGTCACGTGATACGTGATAATAGACCGCTACGCCGACCACGATGCCCATATTGTTGATAAAGGCGATGTATATTGCTGTGACGGTATATACTCGACCGTTGGACCGAGAATCAGTGGACGCTGTTGCAGTTATTACGCTTGACACGATCAGGGGTAAAATGATGCAGTAGATTGCTCTCATGAATACATCGCCCGGAAGTCCTGAAAGTAAACACACATTTAAAAAAGTCGTCTGCAATGGAAAATGAAACATCTGGAAAGAAATCGAAGTATGATTTCAAATGGAGTTGAAAACATCGTGTGAAAATGGCATGTTTATCGTTTTTACGTCAACTTTTTAATTTGTTTTATTTAATTTATTTTTTCTTCAAAATGTTTTCAATTCAAGAAGCAGACTGCTGTGGATGCTCCTGAAATCATATCAGGGAAAGGGTTACATTGGAAAGACAAAATCATTGTATGCACAATATGGAAACATGTATTAGCAGTGTTAGCTAAATGATAAAGTTTGTATAGTATAAAGTCCGAAATCTGGCGAGCTTTGGTGTCCCATGGCAGCTCTTGTTGTTTAATAAATACTTGAATCCCTTTCTTTCCCAAATTCAATAAATATACTGAAAAGGTCTAGGTAAAATATAGAAAATATCTATCAATACAAGTAAAATTATTGGGTAGAGTTGCAACATTGTGACTAAAGGTCTTATTTCTCATCATGGACATATTTTCTTTTGCTACAATGTTGTGAAAAGCAGTCTGTTGTCTGAAGTAAGCTGTTCCTACCATTACATTTTAGGGTCAGGCAAACAGCTATAGAGATAACCTTTTCGTGGACCAATCGGTTTAACCTTTCAAACTCGGAAAGCAGTTTGCTCCATTTTTCAAGTTGTATTGGTCCCTTGTAAAGTTTTTCGAAATTGAGTTACATAGATAATGGGAGGTGAACCATCTAAACGGCATTGTTGGTTCATGCTAGACATACATATGAGCAGTTCCACGAGAACAACAACATTATGGTATTTGCGTAATGTATCGACCAAGTTCAGTCCACGCAGGCTAATACGGGCCAACACATTCCGTCTCAGAGGGATAGAGGTACATGTATAGAGTAATGATTCCTGAAACGGAAATCAACAGAAAGGCAAAAGGTGTCTGCCCGGGTTAGCCTGCGCGGCATGCTTAGGCTGATCCGGATCGATACTTAACGCAGAGTCCACAATGTTTGCTTTTTCGTGGAACGGCGTCGAGTCCCGGTAGCTTAGTCGGTAACGACGCGGGCTGTCAATCCAGGGGTTGTGAGTTCGAATCCCAGTCCGACGTTTGACAAAAGTCATTGCAACATTCGTCATTCGTCTTCCACCAATGGACTAAGTCTATGTGGAAAAGCAGCCAGTTGCTTGGGAAGATTGTTGTGTGGTTTTCTGGTGTGAGAAAACCAGGAAACACATGAGTAGGTAAACTGGCCGCCGTGATATGACTGATAAATTGTTAAAAAACGGCGTTAAACCCCAATCAATCAATCAATCGTGGAACGGCTCATACATACTACAGTATGCCTTATTATGAAAGTACAATAATTGAATAGAATTGGAAACGTGGTGTCTATATGAGTGAAAGTGTTAACATGGAAACTCCCTTCAAATGAAAGTACAATAATTGAATAGAATTGGAAACATGGTGTCTATATGAGTGAAAGTGTTAACATTTAGAATCTTGAAACAGGATGGTATGTCCCTGACCTGTGTGCAGGATTAAAGTGTTGAACAAATCAATATGTCGGATACAATTTGTCACCTTACATTGACATTTCATATCATAATGGTTTCATCTGGTAGAACTGAATGGTATGTAACTGTATGACCTTGACCTTTGCCTTGTGTTATATTTAGTCTCTGGGATGAAAGACTTCTGTAAAGTCCACATCTTTGATAGAAGTTGATTGCATGTATTTCTGTTATAATAACATACAAATGTAATCACCCTATTCAATGTTTGTAATCTAAAATAATAAAAAAAAGTATATAAATTTAATAAATATCAAGTTTGATTTTTAATCCAACACAATCTGAGACACAAAACCAAAACTCATTGGATTTGGAGACTTCATTAACCCTTTCCCACCTGCAGACGCATTATGACGCAATAGCAGCAGACGACTTTCGAAAACATTGTGACCAAAGGTGAAATTGCTCATAATGAGCAATTTCTCCTTCGGCCACACTTTTTTCAACTTTTTTTAATAATTAAGCTATCTTCAATAAAGCAGACAACTTTCGAAAACATTGTGACCAAAGGTGAAATTGCTCATAATGAGTAATTTCTCCTTCGGCCACACTTTTTTCAACTTTTTTTAATAATTAAGCTATCTTCAATGGAGATTTTTCTGGTTTTTGACATTGTGTTTTCATCGTCGTCTGCTGCAAAAAGTAACCAATACTCATTGTATTTGGAGAGTTCATTAACCTGTTCGTGATATATGCAGCTTTTGAAACAGGTGACTGTTGAAAACGTTGTAAAAAAGGAATATAAAAAAAGGGAATAATTGCTCAATATGAGAAAACATTCCCAATCACTCGTTATACTTTCAGTCAAGGATCAAAAATATGAAAAATCACCTTAAATGAAAGAATATTTATTGGATAAATTTGAAATATTGTAGCAAAAGATGAATTGGCTCATCAAGAGCATTCTCTTTTTGCCACTGTTTTCAAAACTGGCTGCTTGTTGAAAGGGTTAGGTCATTGTTACATTCTAAAACACAATAGTCCGAGAAACAGTCTAACAGTTAGCTTCTCAAGGACGTTATGCAGATAAGAATCTTGAACAGATATATCTTGTCAAAGAGCTTGTTTTCACTTTCATGATATATGTAGCCTGCCAGTGAACTCACAAAGGATACAGTGCTCCTCAATACTTTCCTTAGGAATGGTTGCGCTTGCAAGATTTTTACCATATATTGCAAAATATAAGAAACTAATTTCAATTGAGTCTCTTTAAGTTAAGAATCAGAATTATATTACATCCTCAGGTATAGTTCTTCAACTGTGTAAAGTTTCATCAAAAACCATTCTCCGATTTAGGAAGGGTTGCACTTACAGGGCAATTACCACATAATACAATAGTTAAGTAACTAACAGTATAATTATCTCCCTTTTAACATTTAAGTCAATGCCTCAGGTATTGTTCTTCAACTGTAAAAAGATTCATTAATATCCTTCCAGCCATTGAAGATTCCTATATATCCCCCTTCCCCCAAAACTTTGTTTGCAGGGAAGATACAAAAAGTGTGACATTGCACACATGCCTTTTGGCGCATTGCAATGCGTTGGAAAGGTCATAATAACCTTAAATAAGGCATGTCTTGTAGCCCCCTACAATGCATAGAGAACATCTCAATGACTGAGGCTGGGACCCGGACAGCTGAATGCACATTCCTGATGCTAATACACACCCCTTAAAGCGAATTGCAAGTTCTTGAAAAGAATGCATTAAGAACATCTCAATGAATGGTAATTGTCTTCCATGCGACCGGACTGAGGCTCAGACCCGGACAGCTGAATTCACATGCCCAATGCTAATACACACGCCGTTTTGCCCATTTCAATGCGTTGGAAAGGTCGTAATAACCTTAAATAAGGCATGTTTTGTAACCACCTACAATGCATAGAGAAGATATTAATGACTGAGGCTTAGACCCGGACAGCTGAATGCAGATGCCCGATGCTAATACACACGCCGTTTGGCCCATTGTAACGCGTTGGAAAGGTCGTAATAAACTTAAATAAGGCTTTTTTTGTAACCCCCTATAATGCATAGAGAAGATCTTAATGACTGAGGCTCAGACCCGGACAGCTGAATGCACATGCCCGATGCTAATGCACACGCCGGTTGGCCCATTGTAATGCGTTGGAAAGGTCGTAATAACCTTTTAAAAATAAGGCATGTTGTGTAGCCACCTAAAATGCATAGAGAAGATCTCATTGACTGAGGCTTAGACCCGGACAGCTGAAAGCACATGCCCGATGCTAATACACAAGCATGTTGGCGCAATGCAAGTTGTTGAAAAAGTGGCCATGATTTTTTATAGCTATAGCCCTCACAATGCATTAAGAACATCTCAATGAATGGCATTTATCCTCCATGGGCCTGGACTGAGGCAGACCCAAACAACTGAATGTACATGCCCGCTGCTAATATACACGCCGTTTGGCCCATTGCATTGGTTTGAAAGGTCATTATATCATGATAAAAGGCATGCTTTGTAGCCCTTAAATGCATTAAGAACATCTCAATGAATAAGGTTTGTCCGCGTCTACTCGGACCCGGAAAGCTGAATACACAGGCCCGATGCTTATACACGCGCCTTTTGGCACATTGCAATACGTTGAAAAGATTGTTATAGTGTGAAAAGGGTATGTTTTGCAAACCGTACACCACCAACCCGCCCTGCATAGAGTATATCTCAATACATACAATTGTTCCGCCGTGTGTGCCCGAACTGAGGATGTGACTCTGGACAGCTGAATACACAAGTATGATGCTAATACATGTACACACGCCTTTTCGCGCTTTGCCATGCGTTGAAAAGGTTGTTATAGCATGAAATGTATTTTTTTTAGCCCTTACCACACTCACTCACCCTGCATTGAGAACTTCTCAATGAATGCAACGTTTTCTATACTGATTTATACAGTGCACTATATACTTTGGGAGCAGTCGTTTCGTTTGCGGCGTCAGTGCAACTAAATGTGTATTAATTGTGCCCAAAAGGCCCATTACAGGAATAGTGATTTTCGTCAAAAACGGTGCTAGACTACCCGTCTTAGTCCAAGACTACATCTTACGAATAGTAGTCGGGACCTATACTGTGCCACTATATACTTTACGGGTAGTCGTGGCGGCGTATGCGGCGTCAGTGCCCAAATGGCCCGTTACAGGAATAGGGATTTTCGTCGAAAACGGTGCTAGACTACCCGTCTTAGTCCCAGACTACATCTTACGAATAGTAGTCGGGACCTATACAGTGCCACTATATACTTTACGGGTAGTCGTGGCGGCGTATGCGGCGTCAGTGCAACTAAATGTGCATTATTTGTGCCCAAATGACCAATTATAGGAATAGTGTTGTCGTCGAATACGGTGCCAGTCTTCACCCTACGATTAGTAGTCAGGATATAAACAGTACCACTATATACTTTGCGAGTAGTCACGACGTCGTATGTGACGTCAGTGCAACTATTTGTGTATTTATTTTTGCCTAAATGGCCTAATATAGGAATAGTGATTTTTGTCGAAATCGGTGCCAGTCTATCCGCTTGCGCGGCCGAGCACTCTCTGGGCGGTTTTCTTTTCCCGTTTTTTTTTTCTCCTCCAACTTCCCACTAATGCGGACTAAATACACTAGGTCTAGTCTCAGTCGATACGCCATAAAACACTTAACATTTATTAGTTCCAGTCTTCACCCTACGATAAGTAGTCAGGACCTATACAGTGCCAATTTATACTTTGCGAGTAGTCGTGGCGTCGTATGCGGCGTCAAAACAACTATAGGTGTATTATTTGTGCCCAAAAGGTCAACTTTAAGTTGCCAGTCTACCCGTTTCAGTGCCAGTATACATCCTACGAATAATAGTGGGGACCTATATAGTGCCACTTTATACTTTGCGAGTAATCCTGACGTCGTATGCGGCGTCAAAACAACTATAGGTGTATTAGTTGTGCCAGTCTCCCCATTTCAGTGCCAGTCTACACTCTACGAATTGTAATCGGGACCCACAGAGTGCAACTATTTACTTTGCGAGTAGTCGTGAATTTTTCCTTTATCTTATTTGTTTTTAAAAGTCGTCTGCTTTTCCCACATACAAACGTTTCCTGAGGCCTCTGCAACAGACTTTTGGAAACAAATAAGATAAAAGTAAAAATTGCTTGTAATGACCTAGACGTCCTTTTCCCACAATGTTTTGAACTTTATTCAATAATCAAACTTATTTTTCATATGTTTGCCTAGGTGTCTTCAAAGTCGTCTGCTGCAGATTTCCGCTCATTACTTAATTTATATTCCATAGTTTTTACATCCCTGTCAACTATATATAAGTTGAATCCCGTTTAATTTGTAGCATGCCTTATTACAAACATGTTTACCCTGACAATAGGGCACCAGTCACAAAACTCCAAGACTGACCTCAAATGATGGGAACCAACTACTATCATGTTCAACCCTTTCCCACTTGCACACGCACTTTGACGCATTATTGGAGAAGTGTGTTACAAGAAATTGCACTTTACGAACAACTTCTCTACTTTTCCCAAAGTGTTTATTTTTCTAGTCGTTCTTGCAGACGTAAACAACTAAAACAAAAAATTAAGTTGAAGGTACTTTCCGTATGTTCTAAATAATGTTCTAAACAATGAATCGTGTTCTTAAATTTGTTCTAATTTTTCGCCTTGAAATAATCGCTCTACCAACCTCATAGTAACACAATATAATCTTGGTAACCCACTTATTTGTTCTTTGGTTGTTTCCTTAAACATTGAAAGTCCGTTAATTAAGTTTTAACTAACCATACAATAGCACGTTGATAAAGCTCTCTTATGTAATAACACACACTTTAAAATAAAGTCGGAATAGCTGTCTAATATCATTTTTGATCAATGTTTTGACCGATGTAAATTTGTAACCAAGTTAAGCTCTATAGATAATATAACCTAAAAATAGTCCACCCAATTAGACAGTACCGAGATTCATGCAGTCTATAGGTGACCTAGACATATTTCAGTGCATGGAGAGGCACCAAATAGGTTTACATGTACTTTGAAAGAAAAAATAACTCTATCAAGGCTTTACTAACGGCAAGCAATGCCGCGAGAAACATATCAAACTTAAAACGCAATTATATATACGCTGTTTATCTGTTTAGAAAGCCGAGCCCCGGTAGCTCAGTCGGTAGCGACGCGGGCTGTCAATCCAGGGTTTGTGAGTTCGAATCTAGGCTCGGCCAACTTTCTTTCCGACGATTGACAAAAGTCAATACGACATACGTTATTCGTCTTCCACCACCAATGGGCTATGTGGAAAAGCAGCCAGTTGCTTTGGAAAATTGTTGTTTGGAGTACTGGTATGAGAAAACCTGGCCGCCGTGATATAACTGAGAAATTGTTAAAAACGGCGTTTAACCTCAATCAATCAATCTGTTTGAAAAGTCACTTCTTCTTTAATATATAAAGGAAAAACTGGCAATCAATATCTAAAAAAATAAATTAACGCTATTTCTGCTTGTTTACGAAACATATTTAAATTGTCATTTTCATTCGTTCATATGTGGGAAGTGCATCGTTTGCCGTTTACGAAATGCTTGAAGAAGTAATCCGCGTGAGCTAAATTAATTCGGATATTAGTCCGATCGGAAGTACCTCACTCAGTTTCCGCGTTACGTCACTATAACTGCGTTGTGTTAGTCCCCAGATTTTACCGGTTTTGTGCCGAATTCGGAACAGGAATATTTTTAAAAATAAACATGTTTTCATTTTTTCAACGATGTTTTTTTTAACACTTTTACCATTTTTCGGAATAGTTTTTCTACTAGTATTTTCAAATCGGATCTCAAAAGTCGTACACTTAAACAGTTTGACGTGCGGATCCTTCCATTGACTCTTGTTCTATCTAATTTAGAACATGAGGTCATACAGATTGCGAGGAATATCAGGGCAGCACGATAACACACATTGAACGATAAAGGTCAGCCATGTTTAATACTATAAAAACCATGGTTATTGACTCTGATGGTAGTTACTTGGCTGTAGACGACACACACCTTCATCTAGGAATATGGGAGTTTCAACCGTTATATCTTTGATCAGCGTTTTGGGCGTGGGGTTAGGTAAGATTTTGATGTTTCTCATTACATTCTTGCACATATAACTTTTTACTAGTGATGTGCTATCTTCTATGTATGGTTTTGTTCAATCCAGCGTATAGAAAACTGTTTCGTTATTTAGTGTTAACGAATCATCCAATAATATTTCAAATTCTTTACTAGAGCTGCAAGTTGATTGGCGGGTGGCTGCCGTTAAATAAAGCTAACGACCTAACGGACTCGAGCTAACAAATGTCTCACTTCTAGATAACGCTTTAGACTCATGACGTTCTTCACTCTGTATATGGTTTTGTCCCGACTAACAGATAAGTTTGCTAAAAGGTGCCAGTTCACCAATGTATTTGATATTCATACACTAGTCTTAATCGACATGCTCAATGTATTGGATATTTACCAAAACTAGTCTCTATTGACATGACCATTGCATTTGTTATGCACTTAACTAATCTTTATTAACATAACCTTTGTATATAATATAACTATTCTTTATCGATTTACCCAGTGCATTTGATATACACTAAAACAAGTCTTTATCGGTATGACTAATGTATTTGATATACACTAAAACGAGTCCTTTTCCATATGACTATTGTATTTGATATACAATAAAACGAGTCCTTTCCTATATGACTATTGTATTTGATATACAATAAAACGATTATTTATCGATATGTCTGATATGCACTAACAACTAAGCTTTGTCGTTTTAACCATTGTGTTAGATATGTGTACCTCCTCAAAACAATGATATCAAGGAGATGAAATAATACCCCGATTCGTCTCACGTGGTTCTATTGTTTCAGTGCTTGGCGCCTGCCCGACCGGCTGGAAGCAGCATGCTGGAAGTTGCTATAAATTCCAATTAGAGATACTGAACTGGGTTGAGGCTAGGGTAAGTTTTATTGGTATCTATTTCGGGCTCAATGAGCAATCTGCGGCTTAACGCATAAACCCGAACTATACCGTGTACAACATCACCCCGGTTGTTTAGTGGTAGGAGCGTCCGCCGCGAGAGCGGGAGACCAAGGTTCTAATACGGGCCATACAAAAAACATTAAGATGGTAGTATTGGTTTCCCTCCTTGGCATTTAGGATTGCAAGGATAGCATTACGACTCATGCGCTGGTGCCAGGTTAATCTTACTACCAGCACTAGTTATTTACCCACGAAACGCCGTGATATGACTAAATACTGTTGAAAACGTTATTTAAACAAAACACACTTGACGTCGTTCATTGATTTACCAAATGGGTAGTGACTCGGTATTCGGTTGTATTTTGCGGGTTACAAATATTGATATCCGCTTGATTAATTGAATTTTAAAGTCGATTTGAACGGTATTTCAGTAATATCTATTGATATCCGCTTGATTAATTGAATGTTAACGTCGATTTGAACGGTATTTCAGTTATATCTATTGATATCCACTTGATTAATTGAATGTTAACGTCGATTTGAACGGTATTTCAGTTATATATATTGATATCCGCTTGATTAATTGAATGTTAACGTCGATTTGAACGGTATTTCAGTTATATCTATTGGTATCCGCTTGATTAATTGAATGTTAACGTCGATTTGAACGGTATTTCAGTTATATTTCGGCGGTAAGTTAGTCTGATGTGTGTTTTAAGACTTTCTCGCATCTGTATGCCATACAAAATGATTCATAAGCAACTGCCTACCATCTCACAAAGTATATTAAGCATATTTGTGAAAGGTGAATGATGAATCGTAATTAATGAACCGGGTTAGAAATGACGACATCGTGATTAATAGACCCCCTGTGTTTCCGACTCAGTTATTATCGCGACTTAACTCTTTCCCACATACGACATATCTGCAGCAGACTCTGAAAACATCTAGAATTCCTAGAAAATTTGTGAAAATGAAGGTTTAATTACTGAAAAGAGGTATAAATAAAAGTGTAATATTTAAATAGAGTTTGAAAACAGTGTGACAAAAGGAAAAAATGCTCATTATAAGCAATTTCTTCTTTTGCCACAATGTTTAAAAAAGTCGTCTGCTGTAGAAACGACAGAAAGCGTCTGCATGTGGGAAAGGGTTAAACATGATTTCATGCATCACGTATACAGGTCTGCAGCTTCTCATATTTTCTCGCGAATGTAGATTGATTTATAGATAGACAAATTGCAAACAAACGTCTGAAATATTACTGCTGTAAAGCAATTGCATGCCGTAAATACCATGTCTATAACAATGACGTAAAGCTTGAATACTTCCCAGGGGAAATACATATGTGATGGTTTAATAGATGTAATGTCAAACTAACGCTGAGTTTTCATCCTTTAAAATAACACCGTTGTTTTGACATAAACTTATTCTATTGTTCCCAACAACGTATTTTTTTTTATTTATTTCTTTAAGTGTCGAATTTATTCAGAGATTATTTCCAGTTTTGTACAAATAGTAAATCCGCTCGATGATACAGAAGTTCGTTGACTCCTCTGTTGCTGCAGGCGACTTTTAAATACAGTGTGTAAACATGTGAAGTTGCTCGTTGTGAACATTGTTTACCGTTTTCAACAATGTATTCGACTCTGTATCAGAAAACCCCAGTGTATCCTCATATGTTTTCGAAACAATCGTCTTAAAATACTTCACACTGTTTATCAGGATCGAGAAGACCACTACTTATGAATATTACTCATTCGGACTGTTTCCGGTATCTACTCTATTAACCCATTCCCACCTATAAACGCTTTTTGCCGCATCTGCAACAGACGACTTTTGAAAACAGTGTGACAAAAGGAGAAATTGCTCAAAATGAGCAATTTCCCTCTTTTCCACAATATTTTTAACTCTATTTAAATATTATACTTTCATTTATAGAGATTTTGAATATTTTTTGCAAAACGTTTCAAAGTCTTCTGCTGCAGATTTGTTGTAAGTGGGAAAGGGTTAACAATAACAAATATGGAAGGTATACTACTTTTCATTTCTTTTTTAATTTATCCTTACTTTTATTTAAAGATATAACTGATAACATGATGAACATGTATTTTCATCAAACTTGAGATTAGTTTTGTAATATACGTTTGTCTTTTCTGTCGTGTATCTAACTTATGAAATTTATGAAAAAAACTATTCACGTGTTTTGATATATTTGTTCACAGTTGATGTGCAGAATGCACAAAAGCGATCTGATTGCCATAGAAACTCCCGAGGAACAAGCATGGTTCAAGAAACAGGTCTTACAGTTCAACCGTAAGTGAAATATAAACCGTTTCCTATCAGTCGCATTTTGAAGTATCTGCAGAAGAGCAGACACCTTATGAATGATACGCACCTTCTCCCTTTGCCACGATTTTCTCAACTTTAGTACATCTAGCTTCGTAATCGTAACATGTTGCTCTAAATATATATTTCGGACACACAAAAAATACTCGTTATTGAAGGTCTAGCTGGCCTCCATACGGTTTGATCAGGATCTCCTGTCTGCGCTATTAACCCTTTCCTACATCCAGCAAATATGAAGAAGACGACTTTGTGATCATCTAAACAAAAAAATGTAATGTCTTTGTAAATGAATGTAATATTACTGTAAGAAGTTGAAAACATTTTGGCAAAAGGAGAAATTGCTCGTTTTTGCAAGAATGTTTTCAAAAGTCGTCTGCTGAATATGCGTGAGAAAGCGTCTTCAACTGGGAAAGGGTTAACAAGCATAATGGAGATATAATGCAGAGCATGGTAACGATAACCGACTATACATGTATGTAATTGTAAACCATCTGTTGCGAACACTCTTACCACTACAAACATGATTCTTTAGAAACAAAGCGTGACGACGGGTTTTGGCTTGGAGCTACCGACTGGCTAAAGCAAAATGAATGGGTCTGGGAGTCCGCCAATAGCGCCCCCGTAACCTACATTGTGTGGGGCGTCCTGACAAACCAACAGCCCGGCAGCCCAACATACCAACAGCCCAACAACCGAAACGGTACCGAAGATTGTTTGGCCGCCATGAAGTTCTTTGAATACGATTGGAGCGATGAATGGTGTAACTGGGAAAGACTTGGATACGTCTGCGAAATGCCGTATGTATATTGTGATAAACAATTGAACGTGCATACCTGAATGATTGACTCGAACCGCTGCATTCTAAAATAGGTTAATAGTGTACTTTGGTATCGGATTTTTGGTCTAAAAATGGGCTTAACCCATTCCAAAATACAATACCGATGCAGCTGACAACATCAAAGTAAAACTATGGAATTGGAAAAAATGTTTTCAAAGGTAACTTGCTGCAGCGGCCTTAAAACGAGTCTGTATGATTGAAAGGGTTTAAAACCACTAGTAAGCAAAGAGTAATTTCAACATCATAAATGGAAGAGTGTCCACCTCGTAGGGAGGTCGTGGGTTAGATCCACGGCCGGTTCATATCAACAACTTTAAAAATGGTTGTATTGCCTTCCCTTCTTTCGGGGTTAGCATTACGACAGACTGGCTGGTGTCAGGATAAATGGATCAGAAGTACTGGTAACTAACCCAGGAAACGCCGTGGTATTACTGAAAAAATGTTGAAAGCGGCGTAGAATACCAAACATCATATCAATATCTTACAGCTTCGAGAGGAATCGAATTATGATCGATGGGCGAACACACTTTGTATATGAAATAACATTTATGAATGGCATGTAACAACGTGAAAGTAGCGCAATTTGTATTAGTCACAAGAGAAATTTTAATTTGCAGACAATTGTATAACGATTCGAGCATTTAACAACATGACAATAGCGCATTTTGTATAAGCCAAACAAGGAATTTTAATTTGCCGTGTTGTATTTGTACGTGGTAATTTGCATATATGTGCACTGGAAACGTTCAAGTACATTTTACAATTTACAAAATATAATGAAATATGCCGACAATTGTATAACGATTCGAGCATTTTACAACGTTATTCTTCTATGTACAACTACAAAAGTAGTTTAAATTTTCAGTTGAGAAAAAAACACAACCCCCCCCCCCCCCCCCCCCCCCCCCCCCCCACAAACAAATAGCACATTAAATCTAATAAATTAAGAACAATTACACTGTATTGTATAAGAAATATTGTTTTTTTCGCAACATCAAGACGCCTTTGAAATAATTTTGAAAGGATCGTTCCAATAACAATACACAAGTGGGATAATTTGTTGATGAAATGTTTCTAATTTCAGAGAGAGCAACACTCCTATAGTTGGTTAGAATTGTCGTGTGTAGCGGTTTCTTCGCGTGTTTACATTGTTCATTATTTACATTGTTCATTATTTAGGTGAATAAACAGTCATATATATAAATAATTTGATATTGGTTGTAATGTATATAACCCCCCAGCTGCCAGTCATGACCTTACGCTATCCAAATAAATGAAATTCAACAAATTGTTTTCACACCATCATTATCCTGAGTCATCGAAAGCACACTGTGTTTGAGTTAATATGATGTCCATCACTTTTCTAATTGTTGACTGATTACAAAACATGCCCTCTTTGAGCTATAATCAAATACACTACAATTCGGTTAGTCAAGATCTTACTATCTAATCGTTGAATAGTATGTTTACATAACACCAGTTGGGCGACAATTTCAGTTTTTGTCAGAAGGTAAACATAGCCTTACTGTAGACGCTGACGACTCTGGTAAGACTATGTGGACGCACGGGACCACCCGAGTCTTCACTGTAGGCGGAAACATTAAAACCCCAAATCGCCTGACGCGGCTCAATTTTTAAACACTGATAGGGAAAAAGAACTCGAATTTAATCTATAATCCTGACAAGTTTGTTTAACATATTAAGGGGACGGGAGAGAAAGGGCTACAAGTACCATACCATTTATCAAAAGAAGTTACATCTGTAGCCCTTCTAAGTTGATTGAGGTGTAATGCCGTTTTCAGCAGCATTTCAGTTATATCACAGTGACAGAGCACTTATTCCGGCTGACTTATCAGTTGTTTGACTCAGTAATATGACAAAGGCAGTCGGTCATGATTCCCACGATCGGATCGAACTAAGGACACCCGCTTTTTGCACCCACTAACGACCCAGGAGAACATTTTATATTCACAGTCGGAAATATGTTGGGAAATGAAAGCAAGTTCTCTTGTATTCACAATAGGGTTTGTAATATGTCGACTTTTGAACTCGCCACGCGAAGTTGTTTATCAAAGCGTTGTACAGCAACAGTTCCGAGCAGAACGGAATTTATCCAATGTTGGACCTCAGCGGCTGTGAGTTGTTCCGATACTGCCAAAAAAGAAGAGGGTGCAGCGACACTCGCCATTGAGGCTAGTAAAGCAGAACGGAGGTAGGCGAGTGGGTTTTTTCTCCTGTACACGAAATAGAAACCAGGAATTAGTACGATAAACAGTATAGCGTTCTGATCAATGACTGTAGAATGAACATACCACAGCTTTTAACAGATTGGTCTAGATTTTCTATCTTAGCTATGGGTGATACAATCAGACTGAGTAACCATATGAGCTTTGACCAAACTACCCATTTCATTATGGTTATAGATATATGTCTGCCGTGATCCTGAAGAATTAAATAAATGTTTCGTTGGACCGTTGCATCTTTTTTTCACGCCAGTCCAATTAAAGCGTTGACAAAAATCAGACCGAGAATATTTGTACCGGAAGCTGAACCTAATTTTCTTCATTTTATCGATAAACCTTTCTTCAGCATATGCCGTCTGGACCTTCTCAATGCATGCCAATACGACATTATTCGGAACAAAATTCCTAATTAGGTTGGCGATTACGTCCTGTGTCTCCTAGCGGGTCATGTCACTTGATACGCGTGATTCGTCTTCGGCGTTGTAGGATTGAATTGAGCCGGTGATACAATATAATAGACCACTACGCCGACCACGATGCCTAGTGTTGACAGAGGCGATGTATATTGCTGTGACTGTATATACTCGACCGTTGGACCGAGAATCAGTGGACGCTGTTGCAGTTATTACGCTTGACACGATCAGGGGTAAAATGGTGGAGTAGATTGCTCTCATGAATACATCGCCCGGAAGTCCTGAAAGCAAACAAATATTATTTGAGCAATACAACATTTTAAAAGAGTCGTCTGAAATGGAAAATGAAACATCTGGAAATGAATCGAAGGATGATTTCAAATGGAGTTGAAAACATCGTGTCAAAATGGCATGTTTATCGTTTTTAAGGCAACTTGTCTTTTTTTAATTTTGTTAATATGAAAAAAGAATATTCAAAATGTTTTCAATTCAAGAAGCAGACTGCTGTGGATGCTTCTTAAATCATATCAGGGAAAGGGTTACATTGGAAAGACAAAATCATTGTATGCACAATATGGAAACATGTTTATTCTTTATAATCAAATAGTTCTCTTTTTCGGTTGTAATACTGTTTTATAGCTTTTTCTGATATGATATGTACCGACAATTTTTACCTCGCTTGGACTGGGTCCCAGAAATGCTTATTTTGTAAGCGTGCCATTGGGGTCATGGCAGTGTTAGCTAAATGTTCAAGTTTGTATACTATAAAGTCCAAATTCTGGCGAGTTTTGGTGTCCCATGGCAGTTCCTGTTGTTTAATAAATACTTGAAACCCTTTCTTTCCATAATTCAATACATATACTGAACAGGTCTAGGTAAGAAAAATATCTATCAATACAAGTAAAATTATTGGGTAGAGTTGCAACATTGTGACTAAAGGTCTTATTTCTCATCATGGACATATTTTCGTTTGCTACACTGTTGTGAAAAGCAGTATGTTGTCTGGAGTAAGCAATTCCTACCATTACATTATAGGGTCAGGCAAACAGCTATAGAGATAACATTTTTATGGACCAATCGGTTTAACCTTTCAAACTCGGAAAGCAGTTTGTTCCATTTTTCAAGTTGTATTGGTCCCTTGTAGATTTTTTCGAAATTCAGTTACATAGATAAAAGGAGGTGAACCATCTAAACGGCATTGTTGTTTCATTCTAGACATACATATGAGCAGTTCCACGAGAAAACAAACATTATGGTATCTGCGTAATGTATCGACCCAGTTCAGCCTGCTCAGTTCGCGCAGGCTAATCCGGGCCGACACATTCCGTCTCAGAGGGATAGAGGTACATGTATAGAGTAATGATTCCTGAAACAGAAATCAACAGAAAGGCAAAAAGTGTCTGCCCGGGTTAGACTGCACGGCATGCTTAGGCTGATCCGGATCGATACTTAACGCAGAGTCCACAATGTTTGTTTTCTCGTAGAACGGCTCATACATACTACAATATGCCATAGTACCAGACTAAGTAATCTGCTGCAGAAGCATCTGTATGTGGGAAAAGATTTTATGATCTTTCTCACATACAACAAATCTGCAGCAGACGACTTTGAAAACCTACCCGAAAGAAATGGAAACTCCCTTCAAATGAAAGTACATTAATTGAATATAATTTAAAATATGGTGTCTATATGAGGGAAAGTGTTAACATTTAGAATCTTGAAACAGGATGGTATGTCCCTGACCTGGAAACACTTTGAAATGTTACTTTTACAGTCATCTGATTGTAACACATCCGAAGAAAGGGATATAATATAATTGAAAGAATGGCACATTTTGATAACGAGTTTAATTCAATTTTGAAAAGGGGGAGAAATTACACATTTGGAGAAGATGTTTGGTCCTTGATACTAGTTATCTCTGCTCGTTGAAATACCATAAGTCCAAATACTTTCATCTTGATTGAGGTAATGGTTGTTTGATCCTGACAGTTCTGTGCTCTATGAATTAAATGACATTGTGTGCAGGATTAAAGTGTTTAACACATCAATATGTCGTATACAATTTCTCACCTTACATTGACATTTCATATCATAATGCTTTCATCTTGTAGAAATGAATGGTGCCATAATTGTATGACCTTGACCTTTGTCTTCTGTTATTTTTAGTCTCTGACATGAAATGCTTCTGTAAAGTCCACATCTGTGACATTGCAAGAAGTAGACAGGCATGTAATTATGTTATAATAACATGAAAATGTAATCACCCCGTTCAAATTAACTCTTTCCCACGTACAACAAATCTGCAGCAGACGACTTTGAATATGTCTAGAACAAAATGCGATTAGTCTCTGCAAAAGAATGTATAAGAATATAACAGAGTTGAACACATGGTGGCCAAAGAGATGTTGCTCAAAATGTAAGTGGGAGATGGTTAACTATTTCCTTGTTAAGTCATTTTAGGAGTATCTCCTATGATTGTTAAACTATAACAGAAAGCATGACTTTGATACAAAGTGGAAATCATTGTGGGAAAGAGAGAAATAACTCATATTGAGCATTTTTTCATTCTGCATTGTTTTCAAATGTCTTCAATATTAGTACGGAAAAGTTGATTGCATGAAAATATTAACTCAGCCAAAGGTTGGTGTTTATCCTATCTACATGTTAATGGATTGTTAATGTTTGTAATGTAGAATAATAAAAAAAAAATACATAAATTAAATAAATATCAAGTTTGATTTTCAATCCAACGAAATCTGGGCCACACAAAATAACCAAAAACTCATCGTATTTAGAGAGTTCATTAATCTGTTCTTGATATGTACAGCTTTTGAAGTTTTGATGCTTCTGCAACAGGTGAATGTTGAAAACGTTGTAAACAAGGAATAATTGCTCTATATGAGAAAGCTTTCCCAATCACCCGTTATACTTTCAGTCAAGGATCAAAATTGTCCTAGTGTGTTCCAGATGTTTTAATTCTAAGACAAATGACCGCAAACAACAAATATGTACAGACCAAAAATATGGAAAATCACCTTAAAATGAAAAAATATTTATTCAATAAATTTGAAATATTGTAGCAATAGGTGAATTTGCTCATCAAGAGCATTCTCTTTTTGCCACTGTTTTAAATAAAATCGGCTTCTTGTGGAAAGGGTTAAATCATTGTTGCATTCAAAAACTCTATATTTTGAGAAACATTCTTACAGGTAGCTTCTCAAAGACATTATCCAGATAAGAAACTGATATGCCTTTTCAAAGAGCTTGTTTAACCCTTTCACTTCCATGATATATGTAGCCTGGTCTGCCTTTAAATACAAACAAGAACTGCCATTGAACTCACAAAGAATACAGTGCCCCTCAATAATATCCTTAAGAATGGTCGTGCTTGCAAGACTATTATCATATACTGCAATATTTAAACCTTTCCTACATACAACAAATCTGCAGCAGACGAAGTCTCGAAAACATACCCGAAAATAATTGGAAAATCCCTTCAAATGAAAGTTTAATAATTGAAAAGAGTTGAACACAAGGAGAAATTGTTCGTTTTGAGCAATTTCTTCTTTTGTCGCCATGTTTTCAAAAATCAGTCTGCTGCAGAGGCGTCAGAAAATGTCTATATAAAGGAAAGGGTTAAGAAACTAATTCCAGGGTCAGACTTATATTTCTGCATGTACATCCTCAGGTATTTAGTTCTTCAACTGTGTAAAGTTTTATTAAAACTCATTCTACGGTTTAGGAAGAGTTGCACACCACATATTGCAATAGTTAACCCTTTCCTTCATACAACAATTCTGCAGCAGATAACTTTGAACATATGTTGTCAAAAAATAGAAAATCTCTATAATTGAATGGATAACCTATGACTAAAAGTGGAAAACATCGTTTTGAGCAATTTCTTCTTTTGTCACTATGTTTTCTTAAATCCGTCTGCTGCAGAGGCGTCAGAAAATGTCTATATGCGAGAAAGGGTTAAGTATCTAACAATATAATTATCTCCTTTTTAACATTTAAAACAATGCCTCATGTATTGTTCTTCAACATCAACTGTATACAGATATCCCTCCAGCCATTGAAGATTCCTATATCCCCCTCCCCTCAAAACTTTGTTTGCGGGGAAGATAAACAAAAGTGACATTACAGACATGCCTTTTGGCGCATTGCAATGCGTTGAAAATGTCGTAATAACCTTACATAAGGCATGTTTTGTAGCCCCCTACAATGCATAGAGAAGATCTAAATGACTGATGCTCGGACCCGGACGGCTGAATACGGCTGAATGCATATGCCCGATGCTAATACACACGCCTTTTAGCGTATTGCAAGTTGCTGAAAAGGTGGCTATAGCTTTATATAGCTATTGCCGTCACAATGCATTAAGAACATCTCAATGAATGGTATGTGTCCTCCATGCGCACGGACTGAGGCTCAGACCCGGACAGCTGAACGCACATGCCCGCTGCTAATACACACGCTGTTTGGCCCATTACATCGGTTGGAAAGGTCATTATATCGTGGAAAAAGGCATGCTTTGTAGCCCTTAAATGCATTGAAAACATCTCAATAAATAAAGCTTGACCACCGCCTGCTCGTACCCGGAAAGCTGCATGCACATGCCCTATGCTAATACACAAGCATTTTGGCACATTGCAATACGTTGAAAAGGCTATAGTGTGAAGAGGGTATGTTTTGCAACCCTTACACCACCCACCAGCCCTGCATAGAGAATATCTCAATAAATACAATTGTTCCGCCGTGTGTGCCCGAACTGAGGATGTGACCATGGATAACTGAATACACTTGTATGGTGCTAATACACACGCCTTTTGGCGCTTTGCAATGCGTTGAAAAGGTTGTTGTAGCATGAACAAGGTATGTTTTTAGCCCTAACCACACTCACCCGCCCTGCATTGAGAACATCTCAATGAATGACACTTTTTCGTCGTGTGCCTGGACTGAAGATCTGTCCGCGGACATGCCCTTTCCTAATACACACGCCTTTTGGCCCATATGATACACATATAGTTGCACTGACCTATACAGTGCCACCATATACTTTGAGAGGAGTCGTGACGTCGTATGCCCAATATAGGAAGAGTTATTTTAGTCAAAAAGGGTGCCAGTCTCCCCCTGTTAGTGCCAGTCTACACCCTATGAATAGTAGATGGGATTTATCAAGTGCAACTATATACATTGCGAGTAGTTGTTAATTTTCTTTTGTCATGTTTTTGCCATCAAAAATTCGTCTGCTTTTCCCTCATACAGACGCTTTCTGACACCTCTGTAGCAGACGCCTTTTGAAGAAAAAAAAAGGGCTTAAGGAATAATTGCTCGTAATTTATTCAATAATTAAACTTTCAATTTTAGAGATTTTTCATATCTTAGCCTAGGTTTCTTCAAAGTCGTCTGCTGAAGATTTGAAGCCATAATTTCATTTATATTCCATGGTTTTTACATCCCTGTCAACAATATCTAAGCAGAATCCCGTTTAAATGGTAGCATGCCATACTGTAGACATGTTTACCCTGACAATATAGCACCAGTTACAATGTCCCAAGACTGAACTCATATGATGGGAACTACTATCCTTGTATAATATATTGCAGAGCTGTCATTTATGTATTATGTACATTCTCAGCATCGAAATAAAAATATTGTATTGTATTGTATTGTACTATCATGTTCAACCCTTCCCCACTTGTACACATACTTTGACGCATTATTGGAGAAGTGTGTTACAAGAAATTGCACTTTACGAAAAACTTCTCTACTTTTCCCAAAGTGTTTATTTTTCTATCCATTCTTGCAGACGTAAACAACTAAAATATTAATTGACAACAAAATAATAAGAAGGTAATTTTATACATAAACATTCCGTATGTTCTATATATTGTTCTAAATAATAAATCGTGTTCTTAAATTTGTTCTAATTGTTCGCCTTGAAATAATCGCTCTACCAACCTCATAGTAAACACGACACTAATCTTGATTACCCACTTATTTGTTCTTTGGTTGTTTTCTTAAACAATGAAAGTCCATTAACTAAGTTTCAACTAACCATACACTTACACGTTGATAAAGCTCTTTTATGAATAACACACACTTTAAAATAAAGTCGGAATCTAATTTCATTTTTGATCAATGTTTTGACCGATGTAAATTTGTAACCATGTTAAGCTCTGTAGGTAACATAGAAATAGTCCACCCAATTAGACAGTTTAGAGATTCATGCAGTCTATAGGTGACCTAGACATCTTTCAGTGCATGGAAAGGTACCAAATAGGTTTACTTTGAAAGAAAAAATAACTTAAAACGCAGTTCTATACACGCTGTTTATCTGTTTAGAAAAGTCATTTTTTGTTTAATATATAAAGGAAAAACTGAGAATCAATATCTAAAAATATATGCATTTGTTGAAACCTTCATATTTGTATGGTATTTGATGTAATAAAAGACTAAAAATGTCCGATTTTTTTTCCGGAACTAGGTTTACCTAAATTAACTATATTTCTGCTTGTTTACGAAACATATTTAAATTGTCATTTTCATTCGTTCATATGTGGGAAGTGCATCGTTTGCCATTACGAAATTCTTTAAGAAGTAATCCGCGTGATCTAAATTCATTCGGATATTAGTCCGATCGGAAGTACCTCACTCAGTTTCCGCGTAACGTCACTATAACTGCGTTGTGTTAGTCCCCAGATTTTACCGGAGTTGGGCCGTTTTTTACCATTTTTCGGAATAGTTTTTCTACTAGTATTTTCAAATCGTATCTCAAAAGTCTTACACTTAAACAGTTGGGCTTACGGACCCTTCTGCTGACTCTTGTTTTATCTAATTTAGAACATGAGGTCATTCAGATTGCGAGGAATGTCAGGGCAGCACGATAACACACATTGGACCATAAAGGTCACCCATAGTCAATACTATAAAAGTGATGGATAAACACTCGGATGGCAGTTACTTGATTGTAGACGACAACAATCTTCATCTAGGACCATGAGCGTTTCAACCGTTATTTCTTTGATCAGCGTTTTGGGCGTGGGGTTAGGTAAGATTTTGATGTTTCTCATTACATTCTTGCACATATAACTTTTTACTAGTGATGTACTATCTTCTATATATGGTTTTGTTCAATCCAGCGTATAGAAAGCTGTTTCGTTATTTAGTGTAAGCGAATCATCCAATAAGATTACAAATTCTTTACTACAACTGTAATTTGATTGGCTGGTGGCTGACATTAGCTAACGACCCAACGGACTCGAGCTAACCAAATGCCTCACTTCTAGATAACGTTTTAGACTAATGACGTTCTTCATTCTGTATATGGTTTTGTCCCGACTAGCGGTCAGTTAAGTTAATAGATAGTTTGCTAACAGGTGGCAGTTCAACAATGTATTTGATATTCATATACACTAAAACTATTCTTTATCGACATGCCCAATGTATTGGATATTCACCAAAACTAGTCTCTATTAACATGACCAGTGTATTTGATATACATACACTAACACTAGTCTCTATTGACATGAGCAATGTATTGGATATTCACCAAAACTAGTCTCTATTGACATGACCAATGTATTTGATATACATACACCAAAACTAGTCTCTATTGACATGACCAATGTATTGGATATTCACCAAAACTGGTCTCTATTGACATGACCAATGTATTTGATGTGCATTTACCTTATCTTTATTAACATGACCAATGTTCTTTGTATATAATAAAACTATTCTTTATCGATTTATCCGGTGCATTTGATATACACTAAAAACAAGTCTTTATCGATATGACTAATGTATTTGATATACACTAAAACGAGTCCTTTTCTATATGACTATTGTATTTGATATACACTAAAACGAGTCCTTATCTATATGACTATTGTATTTGATATACAAAAAAACGATCCTTTATCGATATGACTACTGTGTTTGATATGCACTAAAAAAATAACCTTTGTCGATACGACCAATGTGTTCGATACGCACTAAAACCTAACGTTTGTCGATATAACCATAGTATTCGATATCCCCTTAAACGATTATTTTTCGATATGACAAATGTATTATATGCACTAAGAACTAATCTTTTTCGATATTTTTTATCAATTAAATTCAGTTAAATTCTTTAATTAAGTATTTCGGCCTCCGGCCCATATACAAGCAGTGTATACATATATAAGCATAACTAAATAATTACATGCCTGAAATAACATTAAATTATGAATGCATTTGGATATGACCAATGTATTTGATATACAATAAAAGCGGAATCAATGTCACCATTGTGTATGCTTTATGTATGGGCTGAAACCGCCTACAAACTTCTAATGAAAAGCAAGAAGTGTATCCTTACTGGTTTTACTCATGTATACCTAAATACGATGATATCACGGAGATGAAATAATAACCCGACTCGTCTCACGTGGTTCTATTGTTGCAGTGCTTGGCGCCTGCCCGACCGGCTGGAAGCAGCATGCTGGAAGTTGCTATAAATTCCAATTAGAGATACTGAACTGGGTTGAGGCTAGGGTAAGTTTTATTGGTATCTATTTCGGGCCCAATGAGCAATCTGCGGCTTAACGCATCAACCCGAATTATACCGTGTACAACATCACCCCGATTGTTTGGTGGTAAGAGCGTCCGCCGCGAGAGCGGGAGACCAAGGTTCTAATACGGGCCATACAAAAGACATTAAGATGGTAGTATTTGTTTCCCTCCTTGGTATTCAGGATTGCAAGGATAGCATTACGACTCATGCGCTGGTGCCAGGTTAAACTTACTACCAGCACAAGTTATTTACCCATGAAACGCCGTGATATGACTAAATACTGTTGAAAACGTTATTTAAACAAAACACATTTGACGTCGTTCAGGGATTTACAAATATTGATATCCGATTTGAACGGTATTTCTGTTATATCTATTGATATCCGCTTGATTAATTGAATTTTAACGTCGATTTGAACAGTATTTCAGCAATATCTATTGATATCCGCTTGATTTATTGAATGTTGATTTGAACGGCGATTTGAACGGTATTTCAGTTATATCTATTGATATCCGCTTGATTAATTGAACTTTAACGTCGATTTGAACGGTATTTCAGTTATATATATTGATATCCGCTTGATTAATTGAATGTTAACATCGATTTGAACGATTTTTCAGTTATATCTATTGATATCCGCTTGATTAATTGGATTTTAACGTCGATTTGAACGGTATTTCTGTTATATCTATTGATATCCGCTTGATTAATTGAATTTTAACGTCGATTTGAATGGTATTTCTGTTATATCTATTGATATCCGCTTGATTAATTTAATGATAACGTCGATTTGAACGGTATTTCAGTTATATCTCGGTGGTAAGTTCATCTGACGTGTGTTTTCAGTCTTTCTTGCATATGTATGCCATACAAAAGGATTTATAAGCAACTGGCTACCATCTCACAAAGACTAATTATCATATTGGTGAAAGGTGAATGACACTAGTCACTATTACTATTGTCAATCATCGTAAATAATGAACCGGATTAGAAATCACGACATCGTGAGCAACTGCCTACCATCTCACAAAGTCTATTAAGCATATTCGTGAAAGGTGAATGACGAATCGTAATTAATGAACCGGGTTAGAAATGACGACATCGTGATTGATAGACCCTCTGTGTTTCCGACTCAGTTATTATCGCGACTTAACTCTTTCCCACATAAGACATATCTGCAGCAGACGACTCTGAAAACATCTAAAATTCCTTTGAAAACTTGTGAATATGAAAGTTTAATTACTGAAAAGAGGTATAAATAAAAGTATGATTTTTGAATAGAGTTAAAAACATTGTGACAAAAGGAGAAATGGCTGACAATGTGCAATTTCTTCTTTTGCCACAATGTTTAAAAATATCGTCTGCTGTAGATGCGTCACAAAGCGTCTGCATGTGGGAATGGGTTAAACACGATTTCATGTATCACGTATACAGGTCTAAAACTTCTCATAGTTTCTCGCGAATGTGTATTGATCTATAGATATACACATTGCCAACAAACGTCTGAAATATTACTGCTGTAAAGCAATTGCATGCCGTAAATACCATGTCTATAACAATGACGTAAAGCTTGAATACTTCACAGGGGAAATAAATATGTGATGGTTTAATAAATATAATGTCAAACTAAGGCTGAGTTTTTACCCTTTAAAATAACACCGTTGTTTTGACATAAACCTATTCTATTTTTACCAGCAATGTTGTTTTTTTTTATTTCACTAATTGTCGAATTTATTCAGAGGTTATTTCCTTTTTTACAAATAGTAAATCCGTTCACTGATACAGACGTCCGTTGACTCTTCTGTTGCTGCAGACGACCTTTAAATACAGTGTGTAAAAATGTGAAGTTGCTCGTTCTGAACATTGTTTACCTTTTTCAACAATGTATTCGACTCTGTATCAGAAAAACCCAGTGTATCCTCAGATGTTTTCTGAAAATAGCACACACTGTTTATCAGGATCGAGAAGAACACTACTTATGAATATTACTCATTCGGACTGTTTCCGATATCTGCTTTATTAACCCTTTCCCATCTATAAACGCTGTTTGCGGCATCTGCACCAGACGACTTTTGAAAACAGTGTGACAAAAGGAGAAATTGATCAAAATGAGCATTTTCTCCTTTTGCCACAATGTTTTCAACTCTATTTAAATATTATCTTTTCATTTATAGAGATTTTGAATATTTTTTGCAAAACGTTTCAAAGTCTTCTGCTGCAGATTTGTTGTATGTGGGAAAGGGTTAACAATAACAAGTATGGAAGGTATACTACTTTTCAGTTTTTTTTTAGTTTATCCTTACTTTTATTTAAAGATATAACTTATTACATGATGAACATGTATTTTTTTCAAACTTGAGATTAGTTTTGTAAAATACGTTTGTCTTTCTGTTGTGTTCCTAACTTATAACATTTATGGAACAAACTATTCACGTGTTTTGATATATTTGTTCACAGGCTATGTGCAAATGGCACAAAAGCGATCTGATTGCCATAGAAACTCCCGAGGAACAAGCATGGTTCAAGAAACAGGTCTTACAGTTCAACCGTAAGTGAAATCTAAACCGTTTCCTATCAGTCGCATTTTGAAGTATCTGCAGAAGAGCAGACACCTTATGAATGATACGCACCTTCTCCCTTTGCCACAATTTTCTTAACTCTAGTACATCTAGCTTCGTAATCGTAGCATGTTGCTCTAAATATATATTTCGGACACACAAAACATACTCGTTATTGAAGGTCTAGCTGGCCTCCATACAGTTTGATCAGGATCTCCTGTCTGCGCTATTAACCCTTTCCCACATCCAGCAAATCTGCAGCAGACGACTTTGTGATCATCTAAACAAAACAATGTAATGTCTTTGTAAATGAATGTAATATTACTGAAAGAAGTTGAAAACATTTTGGCAAAAGGAGAAATTGCTCGTTTTTGCAAGAATGTTTTCAAACGTCGTCTGCTGCATATGAGTGAGAAAGCGTCTTCAATTGGGAAAGGGTTAACAAGCATAATGGAGATATAATGCAGAGCATGGTAACGATAACCGACTATACATGTATGTAATTGTAAACCATCTGTTGCGAACACTCTTACCACTACAAACATGGTTCTTTAGAAACAAAGCGTGACGACGGGTTTTGGCTTGGAGCTACCGACTGGCTAAAGCAAAATGAATGGGTCTGGGAGTCCGCCAATAGCGCCCCCGTAAACTACATTGTATGGGGAGTCCTGACAGATCAACAGCCCGGCAGCCCAACATACCAACAGCCCAACAACCGAAACGGTACCGAAGATTGTTTGGCCGCCATGAAGTTCTTTGAATACGATTGGAGCGATGAATGGTGTAACTGGGAAAGACTTGGATACGTCTGCGAAATGCCGTATGTATATTGTGATAAACAATTAAACGTGCATACCTGAATGATTTACTCGAACCGCTGCATACTAAAATAGGTTGATAGTGTACTTTGGTATCGGGTTTTTGGTCTGAAAATGTGCTTAACCCATTCCAAAATACAATACCGATGCAGCTGACGACATCAAAGTAAAACTATGGAATTAAAAAAAATGTTTTCAAAGGTAACTTGCTGCAGCGGCCTTAAAACGAGTTTGTATGATTGAAGGGGTTTAAAACCACTAGTAAGCAAAGAGTAATTTCAACATCGTAAATGGAAGAGTGTCCACCTCGGTAGGGAGGTCGTGGGTTAGATCCACGGCCGGTTCATATCAACAACTTTAAAAATGGTTGTATTGCCTTCCCTTCTTTCGGGGTTAGCATTACGACAGACTGGCTGGTGTCAGGATAAATGGATCAGAAGTACTGGTAACTAACCCAGGAAACGCCGTGGTATTACTGAAAAAATGTTGAAAGCGGCGTAGAATACCAAACATCATATCAATATCGTACAGCTTCGAGAGGAATCGAATTATGATCGATTGACGAACACACTTTGTATATGAAATAACATTTATGAATGGCAGGTAACAACGTCAAAATAGCCCAATTTGTATTAGTTAAACAAGAAATTTTAATTTGCCGTGTTTTATCTACGCGTGGTAATTTTCATATATATGTACTAGAAACGTTCAAGTACATAATACATTTTATACAATTTACAATGAAATATGCAGACAAGTGTATAACGATTCGAGTATTTTACAACGTGACAATAGCGCATTTTGTATAATCCATACAAGGAATTTTAATTTGCCGTGTTGTATTTGCCTGTGGTAATTTGCATATATGTGCACTGGAAACGTTCAAGTACATAATAACAATTTATACAATTTACAATGAAATATGCAGACAATTGTATAACGCTTCGAGCATTTTACAACATTATTCTTCTATGTACAAATACAAAAGTAGTTTGAATTTTCAGTTGTGAAAAAAAAAAAAAAACGTTCAAACAATAGCACATTAAATCTAAATATAAACATTACTAAATATTGAGCTATTTTAATAACAATTACACTGTATTGTATAAGAAATATTGTTTTTTTCCGCAACATCAAGACGCCTTTGAAATAACTAAAGGATCTTTCCAATAACAATACACAAGTGGGATTATGTTTTGATGAAATGTTTCTAATTTCAGAGAAAGCAACACTCCTATAGTTGGTTAGAACTGTCGTGTGTAGAGGTTTCTTCGCGTGTTTACATTGTTCATTATTTATATTGTTCATTATTTAGGTGAATAAACAGTCATATATATAAATAATTTGATATTGGTTGTAATGTATATAACCCCCTGATGGCAATCATAGCATGCACATGCCAGAAATGACCTTACGCTATCCAAATAAATGAAATTCAACAAGTTTTTGTCATAATGTAAATATAGCCTTACTGTAGACGCTGACGACTCTGGTAAGACTATGTGGACGCACGGGATCAGCCGAGTCTTCACTGTAGGCGGACGCATTAAAACCCCAAATCACCTTACGCGGCTCAATTTTTAAACACTGATAGGGAAAAAGAACTCGAATTTAATCTATAATCCTGACAAGTTTATTTAACATATTAAGGGTACGGGAGAGAAAGGGCTACAAGTACCATACCATTTATCAAAAGAAGTTACATCTGTAGCCCTTCTAAGTTGATTGAGGAGTAATGCCGTTTTCAGCAGCATTTCAGTTATATCACAGTGACAGAGCACTTATCCCGGCTGACTTATCAGTTCTTTGACTCAGTAATATGACAAAGGCAGTCGGTCATGATTCCCACGATCGGATCGAACTAAGGACACCCGCTTTTTGCACCCACTAACGACCCAGGAGAACATTTTATGTTCACAGTCGGAAACATGTTGGGAAATGGAAGCAAGTTCTCTTGTATTCACAATAGGGTTTGTAATATGTCGACTTTTGAACTCGCCACACGAAGTTGTTTATCAAAGCGTTGTACAGCAACAGTTCCGAGCAGAATGGCGTTTACATTTGACATTGTTCTCGCTCGGTCTAGAAGCCAATCCATTGCCATCAAACTACCGACATATTTCGTTGTAAAGTTCAGAGACGATAGAATAATCAGAATACATACAATAGATCCGCTTGGAACTGATGGAATGGCTAAAGAAGCGATAAACGTCAGTACCATCGCGTATAACACCCGCGCAGTTCCAACTTCAACATGTTCAAGGTGCTGTAAAAATAACACGCTTGTAATGATAAATGCAGCACTGCCAACTCTGCAAAGCGCAATTCCGAAAGAAGTCGTGAACCTGGATATATCGGAATTTATCCAATGTTGAACGTCAGCGGCTGTGATTAGTTTCAATACTGCCAATAAAGAAGAGGGTGCAGCGACACTCGCCATTGAGGCTGGTAAAGCAGAATGGAGGTAGTCGAGTGGGTTTTTTCTCCTGCACACGAAATAGAAACCAGGAATTATTACGTTAAACAGTATAGCATTCTGAACAATGACTGTCAGATTGAACATACCACAGCTTTTAACAGATTGGTCTAGATTTTCTATCTAAACTATGGGTGATACAATCAGACTGAGTAACCATATAAACTTTAACCAAACTACCCATTTCATTATGGTTATAAATACGTCCGCCGTGATCCTGAAGAATTCAATAAATGTTTCGTTGGAACCTTGTATCTTTTTTGATGCCAGTCCAATCAAAGCGTTGACAAAAATCAGACCGAGTATATTTGTACCGGAAGCTGAACCTACTTTTCTTAAGAACCTCACGTTAGTGACGTTCATTTCATCGATAAAACTTTCTTCAACATATGCAGTCTGGACCTTCTCAATGCATGCCAATACGACATTATTCGGAACAAAATTCCTAATTATATCGGCGATTATGTCCTGGGTCTCCAAGCGGGTCATGTCACGTGATACGTGATAATAGACCGCTACGCCGACCACGATGCCCATATTGTTGATAAAGGCGATGTATATTGCTGTGACGGTATATACTCGACCGTTGGACCGAGAATCAGTGGACGCTGTTGCAGTTATTACGCTTGACACGATCAAGGGTAAAATGATGCAGTAGATTGCTCTCATGAATACATCGCCCGGAAGTCCTGAAAGTAAACACACATTTAAAAAAGTCGTCTGCAATGGAAAATGAAACATCTGGAAAGAAATCGAAGTATGATTTCAAATGGAGTTGAAAACATCGTGTGAAAATGGCATGTTTATCGTTTTTACGGCAACTTGTCTTTTTTTAATTTGTTTTATTTAATTTATTTTTTCTTCAAAATGTTTTCAATTCAAGAAGCAGACTGCTGTGGATGCTCCTGAAATCATATCAGGGAAAGGGTTACATTGGAAAGTAAAAATCATTGTATGCACAATATGGAAACATGTATTAGCAGTATTAGCTAAATGTTCAAGTTTGTATAGTATAAAGTCCGAAATCTGGCGAGCTTTGGTGTCCCATGGCAGCTCTTGTTGTTTAATAAATACTTGAATCCCTTTCTTTCCCAAATTCAATAAATATACTGAAAAGGTCTAGGTAAAATATAGAAAATATCTATCAATACAAGTAAAATTATTGGGTAGAGTTGCAACATTGTGACTAAAGGTCTTATTTCTCATCATGGACATATTTTCTTTTGCTACAATGTTGTGAAAAGCAGTCTGTTGTCTGAAGTAAGCTGTTCCTACCATTACATTTTAGGGTCAGGCAAACAGCTATAGAGATAACATTTTCGTGGACCAATCGGTTTAACCTTTCAAACTTGCAAAGCAGTTTGCTCCATTTTTCAAGTTGTATTGGTCCCTTGTTAAGTTTTTCGAAATTGAGTTACATAGATAATGGGAGGTGAACCATTTAAACGGCATTGTTGGTTCATGCTAGACATACATATGAGCAGTTCCACGAGAACAACAACATTATGGTATTTGCGTAATGTATCGACCAAGTTCAGTCCACGCAGGCTAATCCGGGCCGACACATTCCGTCTCAGAGGGATAGAGGTACATGTATAGAGTAATGATTCCTGAAACGGAAATCAACAGAAAGGCAAAAAGTGTCTGCCCGGGTTAGCCTGCGCGGCATGCTTAGGCTGATCCGGATCGATACTTAACGCAAAGTCCACAATGTTTGTTTTGTCGTGGAACGTCGTCGAGTCCCGGTAGCTTAGTCGGTAACGACGCGGGCTGTCAATCCAGGGGTTGTGAGTTCGAATCCCAGTCCGACGTTTGACAAAAGTCATTGCAACATTCGTCATTCGTCTTCCACCAATGGACTAAGTCTATGTGGAAAAGCAGCCAGTTGCTTGGGAAGATTGTTGTGTGGATTTCTGGTGTGAGAAAACCAGGAAACACATGAGTAGGTAAACTGGCCGCCGTGATATAACTGAGAAATTGTTAAAAAACGGCGTAAAACCCCAATTAATCAATCAATCAATCAATCAATCAATCAATCAATCAATCAATCAATCGTGGAACGGCTCATACATACTACAGTATGCCTTATTATGAAAGTACAATAATTGAATAGAATTGGAAACGTGGTGTCTATATGAGTGAAAGTGTTAACATGGAAACTCCCTTCAAATGAAAGTACAATAATTGAATAGAATTGGAAACATGGTGTCTATATGAGTGAAAGTGTTAACATTTAGAATCTTGAAACAGGATGGTATGTCCCTGACCTGTGTGCAGGATTAAAGTGTTGAACAAATCAATATGTCGGATACAATTTGTCACCTTACATTGATATTTCATATCATAATGGTTTCATCTTGTAGAACTGAATGGTATGTAACTGTATGACCTTGACCTTTGCCTTGTGTTATATTTAGTCTCTGGGATGAAAGACTTCTGTAAAGTCCACATCTTTGACACTATTAGAAGTAGATTGCATGTATTTCTGTTATAATAACATACAAATGTAATCACCCTATTCAATGTTTGTAATCTAAAATAATAAAAAAAAAAGTATATAAATTTAATAAATATCAAGTTTGATTTTTAATCCAACACAATCTGAGACACAAAACCAAAACTCATTGGATTTGGAGACTTCATTAACCCTTTCCCACCTGCAGACGCATTATGACGCAATAGCAGCAGACGACTTTCGAAAACATTGTGACCAAAGGTGAAATTGCTTATAATGAGCAATTTCTCCTTCGGCCACACTTTTTTCAACTTTTTTTTAATAATTAAGCTATCTTCAATGGAGCAGACAACTTTCGAAAACATTGTGACCAAAGGTGAAATTGCTCATAATGAGTAATTTCTCCTTCGGCCACACTTTTTTCAACTTTTTTTAATAATTAAGCTATCTTCAATGGAGATTTTTCTGGTTTTTGACATTGTGTTTTCATCGTCGTCTGCTGCACAAAGTAACCAATACTCATTGTATTTGGAGAGTTCATTAACCTGTTCGTGATATATGCAGCTTTTGAAACAGGTGACTGTTGAAAACGTTGTAAAAAAGGAATATAAAAAAAAGGAATAATTGCTCAATATGAGAAAACATTCCCAATCACCCGTTATACTTTCAGTCAAGGATCAAAATTTTCCTACCGTGTTCAAGATTGTTTAATTCTAAAGCAAATGACCGCAAACAACAAATATGTACA
Organism: Serripes groenlandicus; assembly: GCA_031761405.1. Classification (NCBI taxonomy): domain Eukaryota; kingdom Metazoa; phylum Mollusca; class Bivalvia; order Cardiida; family Cardiidae; genus Serripes; species Serripes groenlandicus. Next base: position 27,169,830 of record JASEVX010000007.1, read on the forward strand.
AAGACCAAAGATATGGAAAATCACCTTAAATGAAAGAATATTTATTGGATAAATTTGAAATATTGTAGCAAAAGATGAATTGGCTCATCAAGAGCATTCTCTTTTTGCCACTGTTTTCAAAACTGGCTGCTTGTTGAAAGGGTTAGGTCATTGTTACATTCTAAAACACAATAGTCCGAGAAACAGTCTAACAGTTAGCTTCTCAAGGACGTTATGCAGATAAGAATCTTGAACAGATATATCTTTTCAAAGAGCTTGTTTTCACTTTCATGATATAAGTAGCCTGCCAGTGAACTCACAAAGGATACAGTGCTCCTCAATACTTTCCTTAGGAATGGTTGCGCTTGCAAGATTTTTACCATATATTGCAAAATGTAAGAAACTAATTTCAATTGAGTCTCTTTAAGTTAAGAATCAGAATTATATTACATCCTCAGGTATAGTTCTTCAACTGTGTAAAGTTTCCTCAAAAACCATTCTCCGATTTAGGAAGGGTTGCACTTACAGGGCAATTACCACATAATACAATAGTTAAGTAACTAACAGTATAATTATCTCCCTTTTAACATTTAAGTCAATGCCTCAGGTATTGTTCTTCAACTGTAAAAAGATTCATTAATATCCTTCCAGCCATTGAAGATTCCTATATATCCCCCTTCCCCCAAAACTTTGTTTGCAGGGAAGATACAAAAAGTGTGACATTGCACACATGCCTTTTGGCGCATTGTAATGCGTTGGAAAGGTCGTAATAACCTTAAATAAGGCATGTCTTATAGCCCCCTACAATGCGTAGAGAACATCTCAATGACTGAGGCTGGGACCCGGACAGCTGAATGCACATTCCCGATGCTAATACACACCCCTTAAAGCGAATTGCAAGTTCTTGAAAAGAATGCATTAAGAACATCTCAATGAATGGTAATTGTCCTCCATGCGACCGGACTGAGGCTCAGACCCGGACAGCTGAATTCACATGCCCAATGCTAATACACACGCCGTTTTGCCCATTTCAATGCGTTGGAAAGGTCGTAATAACCTTAAATAAGGCATGTTTTGTAACCACCTACAATGCATAGAGAAGATATTAATGACTGAGGCTTAGACCCGGACAGCTGAATGCAGATGCCCGATGCTAATACACACGCCGTTTGGCCCATTGTAACGCGTTGGAAAGGTCGTAATAAACTTAAATAAGGCTTTTTTTGTAACCCCCTATAATGCATAGAGAAGATCTTAATGACTGAGGCTCAGACCCGGAGAGCTGAATGCACATGCCCGATGCTAATGCACACGCCAGTTGGCCCATTGTAATGCGTTGGAAAGGTCGTAATAACCTTTTAAAAATAAGGCATGTTGTGTAGCCACCTAAAATGCATAGAGAAGATCTCATTGACTGAGGCTTAGACCCGGACAGCTGAAAGCAAATTGCCCGATGCTAATACACAAGCATGTTGGCGCAATGCAAGTTGTTGAAAAAGTGGCCATGGTTTTTTATAGCTATAGCCCTCACAATGCATTAAGAACATCTCAATGAATGGCATTTATCCTCCATCGGCCTGGACTGAGGCTCAGACCCGAACAACTGAATGTACATGCCCGCTGCTAATATACACGCTGTTTGGCCCATTGCATTGGTTGGAAAGGTCATTATATCATGATAAAAGGCATGCTTTGTAGCCCTTAAATGCATTAAGAACATCTCAATGAATAAGGTTTGTCCGCGTCTACTCGGACCCGGAAAGCTGAATACACAGGCCCGATGCTTATACACGCGCCTTTTGGCACATTGCAATACGTTTAAAAGATTGTTATAGTGTGAAAAGGGTATGTTTTGCAAACCGTACAAGCATAGAGTATATCTCAATACATACAATTGTTCCGCCGTGTGTGCCCGAACTGAGGATGTGACTCTGGACAGCTGAATACACAAGTATGATGCTAATACATGTACACACGCCTTTTGGCGCTTTGCCATGCGTTGAAAAGGTTGTTATAGCATTTTAGCCCTTACCACACTCACTCACCCTGCATTGAGAACTTCTCAATGAATGCAACGTTTTCTATACTGATTTATACAGTGCACTATATACTTTGGGAGCAGTCGTTTCGTTTGCGGCGTCAGTGCAACTAAATGTGTATTAATTGTGCCCAAAAGGCCCATTACAGGAATAGTGATTTTCGTCGAAAACGGTGCTAGACTACCCGTCTTAGTCCCAGACTACATCTTACGAATAGTAGTCGGGACCTATACTGTGCCACTATATACTTTACGGGTAGTCGTGGCGGCGTATGCGGCGTCAGTGCCCAAATGGCCCGTTACAGGAATAGGGATTTTCGTCGAAAACGGTGCTAGACTACCCGTCTTAGTCCCAGACTACATCTTACGAATAGTAGTCGGGACCTATACAGTGCCACTATATACTTTACGGGTAGTCGTGGAGGCGTATGCAGCGTCAGTGCAACTAAATGTGCATTATTTGTGCCCAAATGACCAATTACAGGAATAGTGTTGTCGTCGAATACGGTGCCAGTCTTCACCCTACGATTAGTAGTCAGGATATAAACAGTACCACTATATACTTTGCGAGTAGTCACGACGTCGTATGTGACGTCAGTGCAACTATTTGTGTATTTATTTTTGCCTAAATGGCCTAATATAGGAATAGTGATTTTCGTCGAAATCGGTGCCAGTCTATACGCTTGCGCGGCCGAGCACTCTCTGGGCGGTTTTCTTTTCCCGTTTTTTTTTTCTCCTCCAACTTCCCACTAATGCGGACTAAATACACTAGGTCTAGTCTCAGTCGATACGCCATAAAACACTTAACATTTATTAGTTCCAGTCTTCACCCTACGATAAGTAGTCAGGACCTATACAGTGCCAATTTATACTTTGCGAGTAGTCGTGGCGTCGTATGCGGCGTCAAAACAACTATAGGTGTATTATTTGTACCCAAAAGGTCAACTTTAAGTTGTCAGTCTACCCGTTTCAGAGCCAGTCTAGATCCTACGAATAATAGTGGGCACCTATATAGTGCCACTTTATACTTTGCGAGTAATCCTGACGTCGTATACGGCGTCACTGCAACTATAGGTGTATTATGTGTGCCAGTCTCCCCGTTTTAGTGCCAGTCTACACTCTACGAATAGTAATCGGGACCCACAGAGTGCAACTATTTACTTTGCGAGTAGTCGTGAATTTTTCCTTTATCTTATTTGTTTTTAAAAGTCGTCTGCTTTTCCCACATACAAACGTTTCCTGAGGCCTCTGCAACAGACTTTTGGAAACAAATAAGATAAAAGTAAAAATTGCTTGTAATGACCTAGATGTCCTTTTCCCACAATGTTTTGAACTTTATTCAATAATTAAACTTATTTTTCATATGTTTGCCTAGGTGTCTTCAAAGTCGTCTGCTGCAGACTTCCGCTCATTACTTAATTTATATTCCATAGTTTTTACATCCCTGTCAACAATATCTAAGAAGAATCCCGTTTAATAGGTAGCATGCCTTATTACAGACATGTTTATCTTGACAATAGGGCACCAGTCACACAACTCCAAGACTGACCTCACATGATGGGAACCAACTACTATCATGTTCAACCCTTTCCCACTTGCACACGCACTTTGACACATTATTTGAGAAGTGTGTTACAAGAAATTGCACTTTACGAACAACTTCTCTACTTTTCCCAAAATGTTTATTTTTGTATTCATTCTTGCAGACTTAAACAACTAACATATGAATATAAATTGACATAAAATTCAGCAGGAAGTAAGATTATACATAAACAATTCATATGTTCTAAATAATGTCCTAAATAATGAATCGTGTTCTTAAATTTGTTCTAATTTTTATCATTGAAATAATCGCTCTACCAACCTCATAACCACACGCTTATAATCTTGATAACCTTCTGATTTGTTCTTTGGTTGTTTCTTTACACATTTAAAGTCTGTTAATTAAGTGAGCTAAATTCATTCGGATATTAGTCGGATCGGAAGAACGCCACTTAGTTTCAATGCAACGTCACTATAACTGCTTTTTGTTATTCCCCAGATTTAATTTTACCGGAGTTGGTCCGATTTCGGAACGGGATTTTTTTAAAAATAAACAAGTTTTCATTTTTTCCATGATGCTTTTTAACACTTTGACCATTTTTCGGAATAGTTTTTCTACTGGTATTTTCAAATCGAATCTCAAAAGTCGTACACTTAAACAGTTGGACTTACGGATCCTTCCATTGACTCTTGTTTGATCTAATTTAGAACATCAGGTCATTCAAATTACGAGGCATGTCAGGGCAGCACGATTACACGTGAACCGATCAAGGTCAGGCATGGCCGATACTATAAAAACCATGGTTATTGACTCTGATGGTAGTTACTTGATTGTAGACGACACAAACCTTCATCTAAGACTATGGGAGTTTCAACCGTTATTTCTTTGATCGGCGTTTTGGGCGTGGGGTTAGGTAAGATTTTAATGTTTCTCCTTACATACTTGAATAGATAATTTTTTTACAAGTGATGTGCTTTCTTCTATATATGGTTTTGTTCAATCCAGCGTATAGAAAACTGTTTCGTTATTTAGTGTTAGCTAATCATCCATTAAGATTACGAATTCTTTACACGAGCTGTTATTTGATAGGCGGGTGGCTGCCGTTAGCTAAAGACCTAACGGACTCGGGCTAACTAATTTCTCACTTCAAGATAAAGTTTTACACTAATGAAGTTCTTCACTCTGTATATGGTTTTGTCCCGACTAGCAGTCAGTTAAATTTACAGATAAGTTAGCTAACAGATGCCAGTTCATCAATGTATTTGATATTCACACACTAAAACTAGTCTCTATTGACATGACCAATGTATTTGATATTCATACACTAAAACTAGTCTCTATTGACATGACCAATGTATTTGATATACATACACTAAAACTAGTCTCTATTGACATGACCAATGTATTTGATATACATACACTAAAACTAGTCTCTATTGACATGACCAATGTATTTGATATACATACACTAAATATAGTCTCTATTGACATGACCAATGTATTTGATATACATACACTAAAACTAGTCTCTATTGACATGACCAATGTATTTGATATACATACACTAAAACTAGTCTTTATCGCCATGCCCAATGTATTGGACATTCACCATTGACACTATTGACATGACTAATGTAGTTTATGTGCACTTAATTAATCTTTATTAACATGACCAATGTTCTTTGTTTATAATAAAACTATTCTGTATCGATTTACCCGGTGCATTTGATATACACTTAAACACGTCTTTATCGACATGACTAATGTATTTGAAATACACTAAACCGATTCTTTATCGATATGACTAATGTATTTGATATACACTAAAACGAGTCCTTTTCTATATGACTATTGTGGTTCTATTGTTTCAGTGCTTGGGGCCTGCCCGACCGGCTGGAAGCAGCATGCTGGAAGTTGCTATAAATTCCAATTAGAGATAATGGACTGGGTTGAGGCTAGGGTAAGTTTTATTTGTATATATTTCGGGCTCAATGAGCAATCTGCGGCTTAACGCATCAACCCGATTTATACCGTGTACAACATCACCCCGGTTGTTTGGTGGTAAGATCGTCCGCCGCGAGAGCAGGAGACCAAGGTTCTAATACGGGCCATACAAAATACATTAAGATGGTAGTATTGGTTTCCCTCCTTGGCATTTAGGATTGCGAGGATAGCATTACGACTCATGCGCTGGTGTGAGGTTAATCTTACCACCAGCACTAGTTATTTATCCATGAAACGCCGTGATATGACTAAATACTGTTGAAAACGTTATTTAAACAAAACACATTTGACGTCGTTCATTGATTCACCAAATGGGTAGTGACTCGGTATTCGGTTGTATTTGGCGGGTTACAAATATTGATATCCGCTTGATTAATTGAATTTTAACGTCGATTTGAACGGTATTTCAGTTATATCTATTGATATCCGCTTGATTAATTGAATTTTTACGTCGATTTGAAAGGTATTTCAGTTATATTTATTGATACCCGCTTGATTAATTGAATTTTTACGTCGATTTGAACGGTATTTCATTTATATATATTGATATCCGCTTGATTAATTTTAATTTTAACGTCGATTTGAACGGTATTTCAGTTAAATCTATTGATATCCGCTTGATTGATTGAATTTTAACGTCGATTCTAACGGTATTTCAGTTATATCTATTGATATCCGCTTGATTAATTGAATTTTAAATACGATTTGAATGGTATTTCAGTTATATCTATTGATATCCGCTTGATTAATTGAATTTTAATGACGATTTTAACGGTATTTCAGTTATATCTATTGATATCCGCATTATTAATTGAATTTTTACGTCGATTTGAACGGTATTTCAGTTATATCTATTGGTATACGCTTGATTAATTAAATTTTAATGTCGATTTGAACGGTATATCAGTTATATCTATTGATATCCGCTTGATCAGTAGTTAAATCTATTGATATCCGATTGATGAATTGATTTTTAACGTCGATTTGAACAGTTGTTGATTATTTTTTTTGCAAAAGTTTCAAAGTTTTCTGATGCAGATTTGTTGTATGTGGGAAAGGGTTAACAATAACAAGTATGGAAATTATACTACTTTTATTTATATTTTTACTTCATCCTAACTTTTATTCAAAGATATAACTTATTACATGAACATGTATTTTCATCAAACTTGAAATTTGTTTTGTAAAATACGTTTGTCTTTCTGTCGTGTTCCTAACTTACGAAATTTATGGAAAAAACTATTCACGTGTTTTGTTATATTTGTTCACAGTCTATGTGCAAAATGCACAAAAGTGATCTGATTGCCATAGAAACTCCCGAGGAACAAGCATGGTTCAAGAAACAGGTCTTACAGTTTAACCGTAAGTGAAATATAAACCGTTTCCTATCAGTCGCATTTTGAAGTATCTGCAGAAGAGCAGACACCTTTTGAATGATACGTACCTTCTCCTTTAATCACAATTTTCTCAATTCTAGTACATCTAGCTTCGTAATTGTTACATGTTGCTCTAACTATATATTTCGGACAAACAAAAAAGACCTGTCATTGTAGGTCTAGCTGGCCTCCATTCGGTTTGATCAGGATCTCCTGTCTGCGCTATTAACCCTTTCCCACATCCAGCAAATCTGCAGCAGACGACTTTGTGATCATCTAAACAAATCAATGGTATGTTTCTGTAAAAGAATGTTATATCACTGAAAGAAACATTTTGGCGAATGAAGAAATTGCTCGTTTTGCAAGAATGTTTTCAAAAATCGTCTGCTGCAGATGCGTGAGAAAGCGTCTTTAAGTGGTAAAGGGTTAGCAAGCATAATGGAGATATGATGCAGAGCATAATAACAATATTACCACTACAAACATGGTTCTTTAGAAACAGAAGGTGACGACGGGTTTTGGCTTGGAGCTACCGACTGGCTAAAGGTAAATGAATGGGTCTGGGAGTCCGCCAATAACGCACCCTTGACCTACACTGTGTGGGGAGTCCTGACAAACCAACCGCCCGGCAGCCCAACATACCAACAGCCCAACAACCGAAACGGTACCGAAGATTGTTTGGCCGCCACGAAGTTCTTTGAATACGCGTGGGGCGATGAATGGTGTAACTGGGATAGACTTGGATACGTCTGCGAAATGCCGTATGTATATTGTGATAAACAATTGAACGTGCATACCTGAATGATTTACTCGAACGGCTGCATTCTAAAATAGGTTGAAGTAAAACTATGGAATTAAAAAAAGTTGTGCAACGGTAATTTGCTGCAGCGGCGTTAAAACGAGTCGGTATGCTTGAAAGGGTTTAAAACCACTAGTAAGCAAAGAGTAATTTCATCATCGTTAATGGAAGAGTGTCCACCTCGGTAAGCAGGTCGTGGGTTCGGTAGGGAGCTCGTAGGTTCGATCCACGGCCGGATCATACCAACAACTTGGCTGCCCTTCTTTGCGCTCAGTGTTGCGGGCTTAGCATAACGACTGGCTGGCTGGTGTCAGGATATATGGATCAGAAGTACTGGTAACTAACCCAGGAAACTCCGTGGTATTACTGAAAAAATGTTGAAAGTGGCGTAGAACACTAATTTTCCGTGTTGTTATTGTGCATGGTAAATTGCATATATATGCAATGGAAACGTTCAAGTACATAATACAATTCATACAATTTACAATGAAATATGCAGACAATTGTATAACGATTCGAGCATTTAATAACGTTATTCTTCTATGTACAAATACAAAAGAAGCTTGAATTTTAATTAGTGAAGAAAAAAAAGAACCGTTAGAAAAATAGCACGTTAAATCTAAATATAAAAATTACTGAATACTGAGCTATTTTAAGAACAGTTACACTGTATTGTATAAGAAATATTGTTTTTTCGCAACATCAAGACGCCTTTGAAATAACTAAAGGATCTTTCCAATAACAATACACACGTGGGATAAAAAAAATTATGAAATGTTTCTAATTTCAGAGAAAGCAACACTCCTATAGTTGGTTAGTACTGTCGTGTGTAGAGATTTCTTTGTGTGTTTATATTGTTCATTATTTACATTGTTCATTATTTTGGTGAATAAACAGTCATATATATAAATAATTTGATATTGGTTGTAATGTATATAACCCCCATGCAGGCAATCATAGCATGCACAAGCCAGACATGACCTGTACTACTTAGGCTATCCAAATAAATGAAATTCAACATAAAAAATCTTCTTTCGAGTGTCTTTGGTATTGTTTTCACAACATCCTTAACCTCAGTCATCGAAAGCACACTGTGTTTGAGTTAATAAATTGTCCATCAATTGTCTAATGGTTTGTAAACGTGCTTACTAAACATGCCCTCTTTGAATTATAATCATATCCACTACAATTCGGTCAGTCAAGATTTGCTGATCTTACTATCTATGTACAAACAAATTCTCCACCAGAAAAATCCAGTTGAATTTTAAAAGAGCAGAGTCTATCGATGTAGGGGTTTAGTGACAACACACTTTGCCATCGTCGAATAGTATGTTTACATAACACCAGTTGGGCGACAATTCCAGTTTTTGTCAGAAGGTAAATATAGCCTTACTGTAGACGTTGACGACTCTGGTGAGACTATGTGGATGCACGGGATCACCCGAGTCTTCACTGTAGGGGGACGCATTTAAACCCTAAATCGTCAGACGCGGCTCATTTTGTAAACATAGATAGGGAAAGAGAACTCGAATTTAATCTATAATCCTGACAAGTTTGATTAACATATTAAGGGCACGGGAGAGAAATGGCTACACGTACCATACCATTTATCAAAAGAAGTTACATCTGTAGCCCTTCTAGGTGTAGCAAAACAGTGATTGATTGAGGATTCATGCCGTTTTCAGCAGCGCTTCAGTTATATCACAGTGACAGGGCACTTATCCCGGCTGACTTATCAGTTTTTTGACTCAGCAATATGACAGGGGCAGTCGGTCATGATTCCCACGATCGTATCGAACTAAGGACACCCATTTTTTGCACCCACAAACGACACAGAAGAACATTTGATATTCACAGTTGGAAACATGTTGGGAAATGAAAGCAAGTTCTCTTGCATTCACAATCGGGTTTGTAATATGTCGACTGTTGAACTCGCCACGCGAGGCGTCTGTTATCAGGGAAGTTGTTTATCAAAGCGTTGTACAACAACAGTTCCGAGCAGAATGGCGTTTACATTTGACATTGTTCTCGCTCGGTCTAGAAGCCACTCCATTGCCATCAAAATACCAATATTTTTCGTTGTAAAGTTCAGAGACGATAGAATAATCAGAATACATACAATAGATCCGCTTGGAACTGATGGAATGGCTAAAGAAGCGATAAACGTCAGTACCATCGCGTATACCACCCGCGCAGTTCCAACTTCAACATTTTCAAGGTGCTGTAAAAATAACACGCTTGTAATGATAAATGCAGCACTGCCAACTCTGCAAAGCGCAACTCCGAAAGAAATCGTGAACCTGGATATATCGGAATGTATCCGATGTTGGACCTAAGCGGCTGTGAGTAGTTCCGGTACTGCCAATAAAGATGAGGGTGCAGCGATACTCGCCATTGCGGCTGGTAAAGCAGAATGGAGGTAGGCGAGTGGGTTTTTTCTCCTGCACACGAAATAGAAACCAGGAATTATCACGATAAACAGTATAGCGTTCTGAACAATGACTGTCAGAATGAACATACCACAGCTTTTTATAGATTGTTCTAGATTTTCTATCTTAGCTATTGGAGATGCAATCAGACTTAGTACCCCGATCGGCGTTAACCAAACTACCCATTTCATTATGGTTATCACTATGTCCGCCGTGGTCCTGAAGAATTCAATAAATGTTTCGTTGGAGCGTTCTATTTTTGTTGACGCCAGTCCAATCAAAGCGCTGACAACAATCAGACCGAGTATATTTGTACCGGAAGCTGAACCTACTTTTCTTAAGAACCTCACGTCAGTGACGTTCATTTCATCGATAAACCTTTCTTCAACATATGCCGTCTGGACCTTCTCAATGCATGCCAAAACGACATTATTCGGAACAAAATTCCTAATTAGATCGGCGATTATGTCCTGGGTCTCCAAGCGGGTCATGTCACGTGATACACGTGATTCGTCGTCGGCGTTAATGGATACGAATTGAGCCGGTGATACAATATAATAGACCGCTACGCCGACCACGATGCCTATAGTGTTGATAAAGGCGATGTATATTGCTGTGACGGTATATACTCGACCGTTGGACCGAGAATCAGTGGACGCTGTTGCAGTTATTACGCTTGACACGATCAGGGGTAAAATGGTGCAGTAGATTGCTCTCATGAATACATCGCCCGGAAGTCCTGAAAGCAAACAAATATTTAAAAGAGTCGTCTGCAATGGAAATGTAACATGTAGAAAGAAATCGAAGTATGATTGAAAATGGAGTTGAAAACATCTAGTCGTGAAAATATCTGGATCAGGAAAAAAAGGTCACATCTCTATGAACATTATCTAATCTGCCAGTGCATGCACTCAAGATCAATTTAGTTCGGTTACTTTGCATTTTAAAATGCTATGTGTTATCCTCTTCCCTCTTTGAAAGAATCTGACTTTTAAAACATGGAGGCATACACATAGAAATGTCTATAAATGCAAGTATAATTGGTTAAATACTAAATAGAGTTGAAAACATTGCTCATTGTCAGGAATTTCCGCTTTTGCGTCAATGCAGTCAAAGATTGTCTGTTTCAAATGCTTCTAAATTCATGTGTCACGTATTTTGAAAATAAATCATTCATGATCATCTCAATATTGTAAAAAAAAGGTTTTGCTGAAGGACAATTAGTGCAATAACGATGACAGTGCCATTTCAACAATGGCTAAATAAATCGTTAAGCTAATATTAATATACAGGAATCTTATTAGCCCTCAACGAGCTATATAAGTGTATTCATCGTATTCGTAGTATTCCCAACTTTAAACAACATTTGGGATTAATGTTAATTAAGATCAGCTTGCACTTTCTACACTGTTCTCTACTTATTTATACATTCTAAACAAACGCTACTTTTGTAATACGCAGTAACTTGTCATTAATCGAGAATGATTATACTAGCGGTACGGACTCACTAGTACATATCGAGGGCTTGGCGTGAAACGGTTGTAACTTAAAACCTATTTTGAAAACCCTGGTTTAGGGGCATTTTTAGCCCCTTTGTAAACAATGCAAATAGGTGGCATTGCTCAGAACGAGCAATGGCACCTTAATTTCCATTGTTTACCAAGTAAAATAATTGAACGCTTTTAATGACTTTATGGCGAGGTGATTAACTTAAAAAAGTACCAATTTTAGTTACAACCGTTTCACGCCAAGCTCTCGATATATAAATATTTAGAAGTTAAAAGATAAATCCAGTATTTACCCAACCACATATAGGCAGAATCTGACATGGTAACAGATCGTAGCGCAAAACCCAGTCCAAATCCTGCAACAACGCCAACTAATGTTAAAACCAGCAACAAATTATCCCTAAGCACGGTCACTACCCGCGTATTGCGTCCACCATGGTCGTTACAACCAGGTTGGTCGATATGCATGTCATCCTGCTCGGTCATTAGAGCCACGTCCACTGTCTGATCTATACAACTTTCCCCATGTTTCTCTGTGAATACTTCTCCCTCCATATCTGATAATAATCTGAGTACATTCACCGACTTGTTCACATTTGTATTTACTACGAGGGTTGTTCAAAGAGTAACGTGTGACCTTTATGCTCAGGAATACAGGTATAGTGATTTCGCTTGCGGCGATTGTAAATATACACATTGGCTACTATTAAGCAATGTACAGTTTTCTGACATATTTTCAATTTCGTCACTCTCTCTACTGGTGTTAAAATGAGTGAACAATAGTGATCGTCCAGAAGATTCCATTTTATGAAATGAATTTCCAAGGCAAAACACATGGAAATCTTGAAAAATGTCTATCGTGAAACTGCAGTGAAGAAATGATCAGTCTACAAGTCGCGGGCTTGGCGTGAAACGGTTGTAACTTAAAACATATTTTGAAAACCTTGATTTAGGGGCAATTTTGACCCTTTTGTAAACAATGCAAATTTAGGTGCCATTGCTCAGAACGAGCAATGGCACCTAAATTTCCATTGTTTACCAAGAAAAATGAGTTATAACGCTTATAAAGACTTTATGGCGAGGTGATTAACCTTGGTAATTTTTTTTTAGTTACAACCGTTTCACGCCAAGCCCTCGAAGTGGTATTAACAGTTCGAGTAGGGAAGATGAAACCTCGGGGATACCGAGCGTAGTGTTCGTCTGATATCCATAACGTCATAACACGTCGCCACCGTCAGAGGACTGCGTGATGAAAAGCTTACCTCTTATCCATATGTCTATATCTAACATACAGACAGAAGTGTTTAGACACTATTTTTAGAATCATGGCTTGAACATATAAAGTGTATTTTATTCAATTGCGAGTATTTTGAACTGAATGACTTTAAGAGAGTAATTATCGTGGACGGATACGTTGACGTCAACTTCAAAATGTGTCGGGTCGGTAATTGTTAAGTGACGTTACCGTAGCTACGATTACTCTATATGCACGTAACTATTGATTACGTGATTTTGTGATCACATTGGAATTGAATCAAACAATATTTATAAAAGGTTCCAGCAACATATCTGCCATAATATAGAAATAAGAGCCTTTTTCCGCTTACTATTTGAACACCAGGTTAAACCCTTTGTATACTAAAAATGTGCATCGGAATAGTTAAGGAGTAGTAAAGTGAAACATTTGGGGCTACGATTTTTACCAGATGCAACGTGTATATCTCTTCTTAATAGTGAAGTATCTGGGGGAGGAGACTGTGTGTATACAGAGGCCCATCTGATTATTAAAGGTGGGCAGATGCAACAAGAGCCTTATGCATCTAACGCGGCCCGTATCCACAAGTTACCAGGTGCAGAGAAGTCGACTTGACATTACCATTGTTACTATCTCTCTTAGAATACCAAACTCTGATTGACAGCGACGTGCAGTACATTCATCTGTAGATAATATAGGTTTAATGTCTAAAACATATCTGGCGTAAATGAAATTAATTAAGCATTCGAAGAACCGGCAGCTGAATTGTCGATTTGTTTCTTGCTTTCTTTTGTTTGTGTATCAAGGGAACTTAACGCTGTTTGAAACAGTACGTCATTTATATCACGTCGACAGTACATTTATCAACTTGACTATGAGTGACAAACATGTGACAGGCACTCAATTAGGACTATCCGAGTAGGGATCGAAGGTGAATTCATAAAGCGTTACTTTTTTCAAATTTATTGCTACGTTATAACAAACTTATACTGAATGTGTAAATTTCAAAACTACCTCCCTGTCTGTACGAGTACTTGTGGGGTGCGGTGTTCTCCTAAAGCCCACAGACTACCCTTATTAATACACTTAGATAAATAGGTTTTTTTTTATTATTTATAACGGGTATCTCATTTGCATATTAATGTTATTCATTCCGTAAAAGGGAAGTTATTACGGAATGAATTGCATACTTGTGGGTTGCACCC
>JASEVX010000007.1:27784165-27941955 GCA_031761405.1 Serripes groenlandicus
TAGGTTTTTTATTTACAACCGTTTAACACCAAGCCCTCGATTAGTTCGTGATATCTAGGTTGGGCTAGTGGGCCGAACCCGGGACGCCAAGTTCCACATCCTCTACGTTATCATAAGACACGGTGGATTCCCTGTCTTTTGAGTAAACAACATTTTTCAGGGATTAACCGCATGCCTCTTGACCCGAAGGTCATGGATTCTGATCTCGTGCTCGAGTACAGGCTAAATGTTAAGGGAACAAAATCGTGAGTAACTTAACTAGACGTGATATTATATAAACATCATTCCAGATATCAGGGTCGTGAACTAGACGTGATATTATATAAACATTCTAGCGAAAACATATCATTCCAGATTTCAGGGTCGTGAACTAGACGTGATATTATATAAACATTTTCCAGATTTCAGGGTCGTGAACTAGACGTGATATTATATAAATATTTTCCAGATTTCAGGGTCGTGAACTAGACGTGATTATATAAACATATTCCAGATTTCAGGGTCGTAAACTAGACGTGATATTATATAAACATATTCCAGATTTCAGGGTCGTGAACTAGACGTGATATTATATAAACATTCTAGCGAAAACATATCATTCCAGATTTCAGGGTCGTGAACTAGACGTGATATTATATAAACATTTTCCAGATTTCAGGGTCGTGAACTAGACGTGATATTATATAAACATTTTCCAGATTTCAGGGTCGTGAACTAGACGTGATTATATAAATATATTCCAGATTTCAGGGTCGTAAACTAGACGTGATGTTATATAAACATACTCCAGATTTCAGGGTCGTAAACTAGACGTGATTATATAAAGATATTACAGATTTCAGGGTCGTGAACTAAACGTGATATTATATAAACATATTCTAGATTTCAGGGTCGTTGACTAGACATGATATTATATAAACATTTCCGTCAACGTTTGATTGCTGAAACCAATGTTGTAAAGTTACTGACGGTCAGAACTGCCACCAGTATCCGCGTGGTCTGACCATGCTCTATAACAACATTTTCATCTTAATATTTCTTGTTTGTTTGTATTATTTGAGTTTTTCAAAATTGTTTCAGTTTTATCGCGTAGCTCTAGAACAACCATCTACAAAAAAAGGATACGAGTCTAAATGACGATAGTGATATGGCTAGTTGGTGAGCTGCCAGCTGATTCAATGATTGTACCGAAACACCGCCTGTTGCCTGGCAAATGTTATATAATTCTGGAAGCAAACGTGCTAAGGTGTCTAATAAGTTAGAAATGGCTAGCTCTTTCAATAGTGTGATGTTATAATGAACACCACTTGATGTATAATAATACCGTACCCATTTTCGAACTTTATATACATATACATGTAGTTCTATTACTATGATGTTTACAAAATAGATGACAATGCTAACGTAATTATATGGTACACGGTACATCAAGTCCCTGTGTAGGAATATGAGCCTTCCCGCGAGAAAAACCAACAGTATGGCCTTTGCCTAATGTATCGAACCAGATCAGCCTGCTCATTCCGAGCAGACTGATCCGGGCCGGCACATTCCGTCTCAGGGGGATAGAGGTATTGAGTAATGATTCCTGAAACAGAGAATCCACAAGAGGCGAAAAGTGTCTGTCCGGGTTAGCCTGCGCGACATGCTTAGGCTGATCCGGATCGATACTTTACGCCGAGTCCACAATGTTGGTTTTCTCGCGGAACGGCTCATATAAACATTTGATTGCCGGATCCGAATGCTTAGCAATGCCATATTCTACAATGTTGACTGCCCAATTCAAGATTGGTTTTCCTTTATTCCAAAAAATTGGCTATGGATTATTCAATATACAAAACTATGAAAATCCATTCCAAAACAAACAAGCTTTGAAAGAGTTAACAATTATACAACATATTGACTAGAAAAGGTAACATGGCGGACAGCTTTAACACAATCTCTTATTCAGTTGCCGTTTCAATTATCGGCATGAAAGCATGATATGATACAGGAACTATTTCCATGACAACATATAACAAGCAAATTCAGAGAATCATGGTCCCCCGCCAGGGTCAAGGTCACAAGGTCAAAAAAATTGGTATTGATGGAAAGGGGTTGTCACAAGGAATACACATGTGAAATATGAAAGCAGTACCTATTACGGTTCAGAAGTTATGACCAAGGTTAAAGTTTTTGTGACAGCGTGACTGACGGACGGACTGACGGACTGACGGACGGACTGACTGACTGACGAATGAGAAATAATAGTCCCCAGCTTTCGCTAAAAGCGGGGGACAAAAAAGAAACCTGTGAAAAGCATTTCAAATGGATCAGGTCACGTGCCAGTTTTAAATAAGTGACAATTACGACATTATTGCATACCCTTATCGTTCGTGTGTGGTTTTGTTTGTTTGTTTGGAGTTTAACGCCGCTTTCAACAGCTTTGGTCATATCACGGCGGTTTCGTGTGTGGTAATGATTGTTCTGAAGAAACGATTCCCGTTTGCAGACGTTTTCTGGTAGATCTGCAGCAGACTTATTTTGAAAATATTGTCGCAAATTAACTAATTGCTTATAAAGAATAATTTCTTCATTTTGCTACAATGTTTTCAACCTGCTTAATAATTAAACATACATATCTTTTCTATTGACTTGTCTAGAAGTCGTCTGCTGTGGAATTGTTGAATGTGTCTACAGATGTGGATCATGGTGGTAAAAAAGTATTCCAAATTTCACAACAAAATTCTAGAGGGTTAAGTCAATAATTGGATTTCCCCCAGATTCAATGTATTTTCTAAGTCAAAAAGGGACAATAATTCTGACTAAAACCTTCACAGATTTATGTACTTTTTTCTGTTAATGGATGAAATGATGGTCAATAAGAATTGTAAGTCTATATCTCCAATGGTTTTGAACAAAAAAAGGTTGGTACGAAAAACTTAACAAAAACTTGGAAGTCGAAAAAGGGCCATAATTCTAACAAAACCCTTGACAGAGTTTTGTATTCGTGTCTGTTGAAGGATGTAATGATGTTTTACAAGTATTGTAAGTTTCAAAGCAAAATATGTCATGGTTTTGAAAAGAAAAAGGTGGTACAAAAAAAAACACGAAGGTGCGACGACAACGCCGACACCGACACCGAATCGAGTAGGATAGCTTGCCGTTTCTTTAAATCAGACATACCCCGTGCATTCTATACATATTAACCATGACTTTAACCTACATGTCATATATTCAATGCATTCTATACATATTAACCATGAATTTAACCTAAATGTCATATATTCAATGCATTCTGGTGACGGTATACACTCATTTCCATGCAAACAAAGGTATTTTAGGGACACATTGGCTCGGCCGCGGTTATCAAAATGGCCGCCAGGGGAGTTAATTATTGTAGTTCTGGGAACTATGTTTTGGTAAAACAGGAATAACATAAAAATTCTCTTGTCGAAAGTTGGACTACTTCACCCCAGCATTAACTGCATTGGGTGATTTACGACTGCACGTTTCAAAACAGTCTGATCTTGGTCTTGTATGTTCACCATCTAGACGTAAAAGTATCGCGAGTATGACCCAAAACGGCAGCTCGATTGATTTTGTTATTGTTTTATGCCGCTTTCAACATTTTTCATTTACAGCATGGCGTTTCCTGGATAAGATAGAACTACTGGTCCCATTTATCCTGACAACCTACTGGGTCAGTCATACTGCTAACCTATCAATCTTGAGTGCCAAGGAGTGCAGCTATTACTGCCACTTTAACCCTTTCCCTCATACGGCAATTCTGCAGCAGACGAATTTGAATATGTTTTGTCAAAATATGGAAAATCTCTATACTTGAATGGATAACCTATGACTAAAAGTGGATAACATTGTGGCAAAACGAAAAAATTGCTCGTTTTGAGCAATTTCTTCTTTTGTCACTATGTTTTCAAAAAGCCATCTGCTGCAGAGGCGTCAGAAAGCGTCTATATGAGGGAAAGGGTTAAAGACCAAAAGCTTACAAGACAATATGCTTGATAAGCAATTCCATCTTTGCCCACAATAAAGTCGCCTGCTGCAGATGCGCATAATTGCGTCTGCAAATCGGAAACGTTTATCAAAAATATATTTTTCCACTAAGTTTTCAGTCACTTTTATCTGAATTGAGGAAAGGGTAAAGCATTGTTTCGCTCTGTCTCTCTACCTCTGGTATAAAAGGTCATGTAACACATGCAGAATGTGTGAATTGTATCGATTTCTATTGTTTGCGAAATGTAATTAGAGATTATTTGTGTTGCTTTACCAATAATACACCTACAGTCAACTTAGTAGCATGGTAATGCCACGACAAAAGTACCTATAGAGATTTAATACAGAGTTGATTCAGGAAAATGGGGTACTCCCAAAATACAATATACATGTGTATATAACACGACTGTTTTAACGTTCATGCTGTTTGTAATCTAAATACTTTTTACGCTACTTTGGTTGGTTTTTTTTTTTTACTTTAAAAGTCTAAGAACTTAAAACTATTCGTATTGTAAGATTGCGAAAGGCGTTGACTCTGATTAGACTGCAAGATACCTCAGACTGATCAGGCTGTTCACTAGTCGCATTGTGCCAAAGACCAGAGTTCATGTGTAGTGGGCAATCTGTAATTTACAAGTTAGTAGGCCAATACTTGTGTAATAGTGTTCCAGTTGAGCCATATTTAGAGATTTTCTAACAAGAGTGCATAATTATCACTTTACATACACACGATATGTGATCTTATTATTCACTGTAAATCAGTTTTTACGATGCTTTCCCACATATGACAAATCTGCTGCAGACGTATTTAAAATGTCTACTAAAAATATGGATACTCTCTATAATTGTAGGTATAATTGCTGAAAAAAAGTTGAAAACGTTGTGGCAAAAGGAGAAGTTGCTAGTTTTTAACAATTTCTACTTTTATCGCAATGTTTTTCAAAAGTCGTCTGCTGCAAATGCGTCCAAATACGTCTATAGGTGGGAAAGGGTTAACAACATAGCAGACTGGTGCGCAGGGTAAATTACAGTGGCCGACAAATCTCTTCAGTTGATTCTGGCAAAGCACGTCTCATGTATACTATCCCCTTTTATTTTGATATGACATACTTAGAAAAACTGCTGAATTATTAATTGTTTGATGCCGCTTTCAACAGTTGTTCAGTTATATCAGGGGCGTAGCTTGGCAATAATCAATGTAAAGGTCGTCTCGTGAGAAAATCAAAATGTGTGGACTCTGCGTAAAGTATCGACCCGGATCAGCCTAAGCATGCCACACAGGCCTACCCGGATAGACACTTTTCGCCTCCTGTGGAATTGCTGTTTCAGGAATCACTACTCTATCTATTTCCCCCCCCCCCCCCCCCCTTAGACGGAATATGACGGCCGGATCAGTCTGCGCGGACAGCGCAGGCTGATCTGGTCAATACATTACGCAGAGGTGTATCGCCGCAGCTGCATTTTTTGAGCATTTAACAAAAAAAGTGTAGGCACGTGCCTACAGTGCCTAAAGGAAGCTACGCCCCTGTACATCACGGCGTTTCTTTCGAAAGTCACCAGTACTATTGGTCAGTTGATCCCGACAACAGACAGTTATTCGTAATGATAACGCCGGAACTCTGAACGCCAAGGATTAATTGATTGAGGTTTAACGCCGTTTTTAACAATTTCTCAGTCATATCACGGCGGCCATTTCACCTACACACGTATTTCCTGGTTTTCTCACACCAGTACTCCACACAACAATCTTCCCAAGCAACCGGCTGCTTTTCCACATAGACTTCTGAGCGCCAAGGAGGGGGCAGCCATTACTACTAGTTTTAAAGTATTTGTTATGACCCGGTTTGGGATCGAACCCACGACCTTCCACACTCGAGGTGGACGCTTTTCCACTACACCACCGAGGCAGTACTGAAAACTGCTGAACATAAACAAATGTAACGTAAAGACAAGAAACCGCTGAAGACGGTAAGGCCGGATTGTCGGCAATTTGACCTTGAAAATCGGCAAACCAAGGTCAAGGTCAAAGTAACCATATAAATCAATAGAACTTGTTACTGGTTACCTTCAGGCAAAGTTTCAAGTTTGTAACCCTTTCCAGTGCTGAGATTTTGCCTCAACCTGAAACTTTAACCAAACTGTTGACAGACAGACAGACAGACAGACATCCGGACAGACAGACGGACATCGCCAATCTATAGACCGGAATTGCTAGAGCAATCCGGCCAACAATTGGTTGAAGAATCAATGCAGTTGAAGATATTATGGGAAAAGGAGAAGTTATTTAAAACATTTTACAGAAATGTTTTCAAAAGTCGTCTGCTATTGAAGGGGTTTATTTCGCGTGTGTCGGATAACAGGTAAAATAACGCGGGAAAACGGAAACAACCTTTAAAGGACTTATTTTAATATCCTTTATTTTGACAGCTGCCAGACCCCTTCTTGGTTTGATCCTATCTGTGAGGGTGAACAGCATACCTCTAGTCCCTAGACCACAAACCCTTGGGGCGAATTCTTCTTGACAAATGAAAATATTGATATTAATCTCTTTTGATATGCATTTCGAGGGCTTGGCGTGAAACGGTTGTAACTAAAATTGGTATTTTTTTACCAATGTTAATCACCACCCCATAAAGTCTTTATAAGCGTTAATTCATTTTTTCTTGGTAAACAATGAAAATTTAGGTGCCATTGCTCGTTTTGAGCAATGGCACCTAAATTTGCATTGTTTACAAAGAGGTCAAAATTGCCCCCACATCAGTGTTTTCAAAAGAGGTTTTTAGTTACAACCGTTTCACGCTAAGCCCTCGATTGATACATTGTGTCAAGTCTGTTGTTCGAAAATACCCGTTGTTACTCGCCAAATCCGATTAAAAGCTTTTTGAGTAAGGATTAACAAAGAAAATGTCATAATGTTCACCGTTATTAACCCTTTCCTTCATATAGACGCTTTCGGACGCCTCTGTAGCAGACGGCTTTTTGAAAACATAGTGACAAAAGAAGAAATTGCACAAAACGTGCAATTTCTCCTTTTGCCACAATGTTTTCCACTTTTTGTCATAGTTTATCCATTAAATTATATAGATTTTCTTTGTTTTTACAACATACGTTCAAAGTCGTCTGCTGCAGAATTGTCGTATGAGGGAAAGGATTAAAAGCTTTTTGAGTAAGGATTAACAAAGAAAATGTCATAATGTTCACCGTTATTAACGGCTTGGCGATACCTTCACTTTTAATATTGAAACAAAACCCAAGGACATTTAATTTTGCTTATTATTCGTCTTATAAACAATGTCAACGTTATTTCAGTTCTATCATTCACTTTGATAGTGCACTCATGTCATCCAACGTATTCGTTAGCCTCTATCGGCATCTGCATGAGTTTAAGTCGGGCTAGATTTTTTATAAAGAGTTGACAAACAATTGTGGGTAGGAAAGGGGACATTACTTAAAACGTTTTCCCCATATACAATAAAATCGGCAACAAAATCTCTATCAGGACATTTTATTTTCTCCTTTTGTCATAATATTTTCCAAAGTAGTCTGCTTCAGATATGACACAATGCGTCTTCATGTGGGAAAGGGTTAAACTAGTTCTCCTTTCTCACAATGTTTTCAAAGGTCGAAACAAACGAATATTGTTTGTAGAACCTGGGACTACTTATACGTATTAGTAGTAGTCCCAGGTAGAACTTTTAAAAAACCCTTTCCCACATACAGACGCTTTCTGACGCCTTTGCTGCAGACGACTTTTGAAAATGTTGTGGCAAATGGAGAGGTTTCCATATTTTTGACCAGATCTTTTCAAAGTCGTATGTTGTAGATTTCCTGTATGTTGGACATGGATAAGACATGGACACGTGTACATAGAATCACACGAACGTTTCTTATCTACAACGGAATTTAGTGTACCTGAACTTTTCATCTAAAGTATTAGAAAGTCAAAGTACGAATAATTTTTAGCGTATAAACTTACTAATTGTTGTCCTGATATTATAATTTTAGAGCCATCTGCTTCGAAAAGATCTGAGGAAAATAAACTTTCACAATTCGATATTTCGAAGAACATTTTGACATCAAGAAAAAATTGAAATTATTTTAGGAAAAGGAATATATTCCTTAAACTGGGTAATGTCTTCTTTTCCCGTAATGTAATACTTAGACGTCAAATGTAGTCTGTATTAACTTACGGGTAAAGTAAATACGTAAACAGGGTCTCCAGGAATTATTACACAAGTGACAAAAAACTATGACTGTATCTATTGCTTGGAGATTCTACTTCACAGAAGTTTCTCGAAGCCATCTATGCCGAACAATGCAGATTCAGATCAAAGTACTCGGATGCGCTGGCGGATCTGGATCTACACTGGTCGCAAATGCTTTACGGTTGGTTTTCGTAGGGAACCGCTTCTAACGATTTATGTTCATACTAGATCTGCGTACTATCCAAACTCAGGCGAGTCTCGCTTGAGTCTTAAATGTCCGTCTCTATGTTAGAAAGACATAACTGGGGTCTTCACTGTCCCTCTCTATGTTATATAGACATAAATGGAGTCTTCACTGTCCGTCTCTATGTTATATAGACATAAATGGAGTCTTCACTGTCAGTTTCTATGTACGATGGACATAAATGGAGTATTCACTGTACGTCTCTATGTTAGATAGACATAAAAGTAGTCTTCACTGTCCGTCTCTATATAAGATATACATAAATGGCGTCTTCACTGTGTCTCTATGTTATATAATATTGTCTTGTCTTGATTGGGGTTTAACGCCGTTTTTAACAATTTCTCAGTAATATCACGGCGGCCAGTTCACCTACGCATGCATTTCCTGGTTTTCTCACACCAGTACTCCACACAACAATCTTCCCATGCAACTGGCTGCTTTTCCACATAGACTTAGCCCATTGGTGGAAGACGAATGACGTATGTCGCATTGACTTTTGTCAATCGTCATAAAGAAAGTTGACCGAGCCGGGATTCGAACTCAGAACCCCTGAGTTGACAGCCCGCGTCGCTACCGACTGAGCTACCGGGGCTCGGCATGTTATATAGACATAAATGGAGTCTTCACTGTCCGTCTCTATGTTAGATATACATAAATGGAGTCTTCACTGTCCGTCTCAGTTAGATAGACATAAATGGAGTCTTTACTGTCCGTCTCTATGTTTGATAGACATAAATGGAGTCTTCATTGTCCGTCTCTTTGTTTGATATACATAAATGGAGTCTTCACTGTCTGTCTCTATGTTTGATAGACATAAATGGAGTCTTCACTGTCCGTCTCTATGTTTGATAGACATAAATGGACTCTTCACTGTCCGTCTCTATGTTTGATAGACATAAATGGAGTCTTCACTGTCAGTCTCTATACTAGATAGACATAGATGGAGTTTTCGCTGTCCGTCTCTATGTTAGATGGACATAAATGGAGTATTCATTGTCAGTCTCTATGCTAGATTGACATAAATGGAGTCTTCACCGTCCGTATTTATGTTAGATAGACATAAATGGAGTCTTCATTATCCGTCTCAGTTAGATAGACACAAATAGAGTCTTCAATGTCCGTCTCTATGTTAGCTAGACATAAATAGAGTTTTCACTGTCCGTCTCTTTCTTAGATAGACATAAATGAAGTCTTTATTGTCGGTCTCTATGCTAGATAGACATAAATGGAGTTTTCACTGTCCGTTTCTTTTTTAGATAGACATAAATGGAGTCCTATGATAGATAGACATAAATTGAGTTTTTATTGCCGGTCTCTATACTAGATAGACATAACTGGAGTCTTCACTGTCCGTCTCTTTGTTAGATAGACATAAATGCATCCTTTGATAAAACTAGGAGTGTAAACCTACTTGTTATACGCCAATAGACTAACCATTTTCCTCCTGCAGGCATGTATGGATTTTAAAAACGCTATGGCTAAAGCAAGAATTTATCAAAATTAGCAATATCTCATTATGCCATAATGTTTTCTACTTACTCAATAAAAACGAAATTGTATTTAAAGATTTATGGGACTGGTAATTTACCCAGGAAACGCCTTGATATAGTTAACACATCTTTTATTGCCATATAAATAATATACAAGTTGGCATAAAACATTCATTATGCATATGACAAAAGGGTTAGACTGCAAGTTCTAACAACTTAGATACAGTCTTTCCCTTTTGATTGAGATTCATAGACTGTCTTCGATTTTACAAACAGTTACAGACAATACAGATTAATTGAATAAGCCACTGTGATCCGACTGGAGTTGGCGAGTCAAATAATTATTTACTTCATTAACTTAGTGGCTGATAAACTTGAAAAAAATAAAATAATTTATCGTGAACAAAGTATCTTAATTATGAAACGTTTACAGTATACTATGATATAGTATTGTGGTAATTTGTTTTGAACCAATAGCCCCGAGGAAAAGCAGGAATATCTATTTAAACCTTCCAGAATCCAGGATGAAAGTCTTGACTGCTTGGAAAATATTCCGAATTCTCATCAAGGTTTAGATTATTTGAACCATATAGTAAACTATTCAACTTGAACTGGTGGTACATTATAAGAACTGTTGGTAGAATCTATGACATATAAAACAAGACATTTTTACAATCTTCTATTCCATAACCACAAGCGCGCAGGTCAAATTGTAGGTCACTGCATATTTTGCAAGGACGCTTATGTATTATTGAAAGTTTACGTTGACCTATATAATAGTACTTTGGAACAGTTGTACTGGGGAACATTTTCGTTACTGTTGACTTAAAGGCTGACAGAGACGTAATTGATTTCATGTTCTTATGTAGTTCATTCCACAAAGATACAGATGAATGAACCAAAGAACACGTAAATAACTCTGACCGATAAGCAACAGCAACAGTCTGAGAAAATGGCTTGCACGCAAAGGTTTGACCTAAATGCTAAGTCCAAAAAGGGGCACAAGTCAGTCAAAATACATTCCGGAGTTATGGGACTTGACATACAAGGTCACCTAATGACCCTGAATAAGTATGTGAAGTTTCCAATCAACAGCATACACAGTGTCTGAGAAAAGGCCTTGCACGCAAAGGTTTGACCAAATTTCTAAGTTCAAAAAGGGGCACAATTCAGTCAAAATTCATTACAGAGTTATGGGACTTGACATACAAGATCGTCTAGTAATAACATATATTTAAGAAGCATTTCGCAGTGGATATTCAGTCCGTTTACCATCTTGTTGAGGAAAATAAGTTAGATAGCTAGGAGTAAGACCGTGGACAATTTTAAATGTTAAACAAAAGTTGTCGGAGGACAATTTAGCTCGCCTATCAGGGCCATCGTCTATCAGGGCCTACTTCAGAACAGTTATAGCATTATGTAATGTCACACAGTATCGCCTATTGCAAGATAAAACACCTTTTCAATACTTGCATGCAAATGGCAGGCCCTTGTGGGCCTTTTAAATCTGTAAATTAATTATATGCGATAAGCAACAGCATACACAGTGTCTGGGAAAAGGCCTTGCACGCAAAGGTTTTACCAAAATGCTATGTCCAGAAAGGGGCATAATTCAGTCAAAATGCATTCCGGAGTTATGGGACTTGACATACAAGGTCACCGAATGACCTTGAATAAGTGTGTGAAGTTTCAAAGCAACAGCATACACAGTGTCTGAGAAAAGGCATTGCACGCAATGGTTTGACCAAGCTGGCAACGCGTACGCCAACGCGGACGCCAACAAGGACGCCAACAAGGACGCCAACAAGGACAACGGGGTGACTACATAAGCTCCCATATTTCTTCGAATAGGCGAGCTAAAAAGGTTTTGGTATTTTCTTCCGTCAGATCGTTCTAACCATCCAATTTCCTTGCATTAGTTTTGATGAGAAATTGATCGAGTGACACCAGTGGCAATTCTTCCTGCATCATTTTGGGTTTTATCTAATGAATCTTGTTCAGTTTTCGTGCAGTTGTCACATACCACAGAAGCATATTTCAAAAGTGAACGGAAAAACAAATTCAAATTTGATTAAGTGTTCTCATCATACCTAAAAGTTTAGTAGCGTATTTAGTGATGTTGTGTATGTGTTTTTCTATTTAACATTACTGCTAAGGGTTAAATCTAAATGCTTATAGCTATCGACACAATCTAGGACTACATTGTCAAATACAAGTCTTGGAAAGGGAACATCTTTATTAGTAAACAACTTGGCCTCAGTTTTAGACGGATTAAAAGAAACTATCATTGCTTAGCACAAGTAGAAATCAATAAGAGATCATGGTTCAAAACGCCTTCGGTACCAGCTATGTTAGTTGCACATCAAGTCTTGGAAAGGGAACATCTGTATTAGTAAACAACATTCGCCTCAGTTTTAGACGGATTAAAAGAAACTAGCCATTGCTTAGTAGAAAGCATCGAGTGGCCATGGTTCAAAACGCCTTCTGTATCAGCTATGTTAGTTGCACGACATGTCATCGAAATATCATCGGTAAAAAGGCGTGCGATGCTAGGTATGTTTTCAGTAATATTGTTAACCACAACGGGGCCAAGATATACGCCGTGATATAACTGAAATAGGATTAAAAGCGACGTTAACACCATACATACAAATCCAAATCATATTATATAAGAAGCATACGAAATGCAACCCTTTCCAACATACAGACGCTCTTTGACGCCTCTACAGCAGACGACTTTTGAAAACATGGTGGCAAAAGAAGAGATTGCTCGTAATGAGCTATTTCTCCTTTTGCCACAATCGTTTCAAGTCTATTCAATCATCACACTTTCATTTACAGAGATGTAAAATATTTGTATCTACATGTTTTCAAAGTCGTCTGCTGCGGGTTTAGTGTATGTGGTCAAACATGTAGTCAAAGGGTATAACAAACGTGCCTCTCATATAAACTGCATGAACATAGTGCTTCAAAATGAGCCGCGTTTGTCGATTTGGGGATCTTAATGCCGATCTTCGTACAGTGAAGACTCAGAGGAGCCTATGCATTCATACAGTCTCACCAGAGTCCGTTAATATGCTATACTTAGCCAAACGGATTTTCTGACAAAAAACTGGAAGTATAGCCCCACTAGTCGTATCCCCAATATATCGTTAAAAGATATCAAAACGGAATGACATTAGACCCTCGAAGCGGCTTAAATATAATGTTGTACATTCCGAAAAGAACCAGGCCAAAGCCGCGTATAATACCTAGTATAAATATAATTACATGGCGAACACAAAAAAAGAATTTGCATGGGAAAACAGGTTCTAGTAGCAGATGATAACAACACGTGCTTTGGTGATATCCTGCGTATCTGCACGATTTAAAGGGTGGAACATCCAGTAGTCATGGTGGGTATAGTTAAGCGTTGTTCAAAATGCTTAGTAGTACTTTATTTGCTAGTTAACTGCAATGTGCATGTTTGTATTTAACTCGATTGTGATACCAACACCACTTTTCTGTTGCAGAGTTCAATTAATCTGGGTTTTAAGCTTACTACCAAAAGTAATATATTAAGCGTCAACGTATATATTTGTACCCACCTTTGACAACCATGCCCTTTTCCCAGGCATGTTACCAAAGAGTTAACTGTTTCAAAGTCACTCCAACGCATTTTGACTCACCTGCAGCCAACGATATTTGGAAACAATCTGGCAAAAACAAAGAAATTGCTCATCATGGTCAATTTCTCCTTTCGTCTCCATGTTTCAACTCAACCAAAGATTAAACTCATTTATGGAGATTTTACATACTTTTGCCTTGATGTTTTCCAAGTCGTCAGCTGCAGATTAGCTTAAAGTTTGAGTGATGTAATTGTATTCAAATGAAAAATTCACTACACGTACAAGTATATCATTCCACATTTAATTGAACGTACTAAAAAGCTTTACATGTTTACGTAAGCTAGCGTAAATTAAATCCTCCAAATAATAGCTACTTCTCCTCTGGTACGAAGCGTAACAAACATATTCTGGTGATACCTGCCGCTACGATTACATTATCGGGTCAGGCAACTCCTTGGTGGTGGTATAGCGTCCGCCTCGGTTGCGGGAGGTCGCGGGTTCGTCCCCGGCTGGGTAATACCAATGATTTAAAAAAAAATGCAGTAAAGCCGTCATGTGACCGAACATTTTAACTTATCATAGCGGCGCCTTTTAAACATGCATTAGCAAGCAAAAGGCTATAAGCACAAACAAAATATAGATGTCAATATATGCTTACATGTTTAAGAATACCAAAATATTCGAATATTCGTTTGTGGTGGGTTTTTTTTTCTCGAAAATTCAAATAGTCGTTCATTCATCTTGTACACTAAGCGATACTGAGAAGGAGTGACGACCGTCAGATAATGTTTAACGATTTTCCACGCACAACAAGTCTACAGCAGATGTCTTTGAAAACATCTACGCATAAATATTGTTATACTCTAAAAATAAAAAAGTATATTTATAAAATGCAGTTAAAAACATAAACAAATAGAAGACAGTGCTCAATATGAACAGTTTCTCATTTTGTCACAATGTCTTCAAAAGCCGTCTGATTCCGAGGCGTCGAATTTCGTATGAACGAGGAAAAGAGAAGGGCTTACATGACATGACTATTTATCTCTCCCTGGCTTACTTGCTAATAACCTAATCGTATAAACAATTCATGTTAACCACATGTACAAAAAAACAACCTGCATCATAATATGAGCTGTTCCGCGAGAAAACCAACATTATGGATTCTGCGTAATGTATCGACCCAGATCAGCCTGCGCAGTCCGCGCAGGCTTATCCAGGCCGACATATTCCGTCTCGGGGGGATTAAGGTAAAGAGTAATGATTCCTGAAACAGAACATCCAAAGGAGGCGAAAAGTATCTGTCCGCGTTAGCCTGCGCGGCATGGTTAGACGGATCCGGGTCGATACTTTACGCAGAGACCACACTGTTGGTTTTCCTCGCGAAACGGCTCATATACAACACAAATAATATATTACATTAACATAAGGGTCGAAAATATCTCCTACAATAGCAGTTATGGGAGAATCAATTTTCGACCATTCGACTCGGAACAATAGGCGTATTTGGTCATTTACGTTAGATAAATCCTCACCTATAGATGAACCCGAACCTTTCCACTCCCATGCGCTCAGACCAATTTCAAATATTGACCAATACACCCAATAATGACATAATTCATGAATAAGTGAAACTATTGTTATTATTCCAGGCTAGTTTGTACGCCTCCGACCAAGGTTACGCGCGGCCCATTCTGTCAGAAAGGGGGGTCGATACCCTTTTCCTGTAATACAGGCAACTCGACACCTTTGCGACAACACATTTATTTAGTGAAAACATTGTTGGAAATGTTAATTTGCTATTGATGTTAATTTTTTCCATTTCTAACTAATAATTTTCTTCAAATCTTTATTAGACTTAAACAGTTGTTTACATTTTCCATTCTTTTCGATATATGCTGTCAATTTGGAAGAGTCTATTTCTCATATTTGGGGACTAAGACGCTTAAGTAAATATGAACGCCGTAAACTTAGCGACTAAGACGATCGAGTTCATCGTAATTTGAAGTGGGCTAAAACTTAAAACTATCCATCACACAACAAATCTGCAGCAGACGACTTTGCAAACACAAAATTAACCCTTTCCCTCATATAGACGCTTTCTGACGCCTATGCAGCAGACGGCTATTTGAAAACATAGTGACAAAAGAAGAAATTGCACAAAACGTGCACTTTCTCCTTTTGACACAATGTTTTCCACTTTTAGTCATAGAAAATCTCTATAATTGAATGGATAACCTATGTTTTGACAAAAAAAGTATTCTCTATGAGTTAGGGGTATTATCAATGGATGGTTGAATACATTGTGGCAACAGCAGGAATTTGTCGTCGTGAGGCATGTACCCTTTTCTACCATGTTTCAAAACTCGCGTCTGCTGCATTTGTGTGAAAGTGTGTCTGTGTGTGGGAAAGGTGGTTAACCCTTTCCCTCATTTAGACGCTTTCTGACGCCTCTGCAGCAGACGGATTTTTGAAAACATAGTGACAAAAGGAGAAATTGCTCAAAACGAACAATTTCTCCTTTTGTCACAATGTTTTCCCCTTTTAGTCATAGGTTATCCATTTAATTATAGAAATGTTTCCATTTTTTGACAAAATATGTTCAAAAGTCGTCTGCTGCAGAATTGTCATATGAGGGAAAAGGTTAAATTCGGTTTGATTGATTTTCACCGCTTTGAACATTATTTTAGAAATATCACGGTGTTGTTTTTTGTTGTTTTTGTTTTGCTTTCTTTTACCGTAACCGGGGAAACAAAAAAAAAATTTTTTGAGATTGAAATAAATATGATTTAAGAATGAAAACACACCGTGCGAAACACAGCTGTTACTATAGATTGCAAACATTATCTTGACAACAATTATCTTGACAACAACTTATTTAAATTCAATTATATATTGAACTTGTAAGTCACATTTGCATCACGAAGCAAGAACGTCAGCAACCATATACAATGCATAACCCTTAAATACTCGAGGACGAATTTTGACGCATCTACAGCAGAGGAATCTTGATAAAAAAAAGTGGCAAACGGAGAAAAATCTCAAAGCTTTACAATTTCTCCTCTTTGCCACAATGTGTTCAACTGCATTCATTGATTCAACTGTCATTTATAGAAATCTTCCAAAGATTGTTTTTGATGTTTTGAAAGTCGTCTACTGCAGTTCAGTTGTATCGAGAGCTTGGCGTGAAACGGTTGTAACTAAAAACCTATTTTGAAAACTCTGGTTTAGGGGCAATTTTGACCCCTTTGTAAACAATGCAAATTTAGGTGCCATTGCTCAAAACTAGCAATGGCACCTACATTTCCATTGTTTACCAAGAAAAATGATTTAACGCTTATAAAGAATTTATGGCGAGGTGATTAACCTTGGTAAAAAAAAATACAAATTTTAGTTACAACCGTTTCACGCCAAGCCCTCGGTATGTGGTAAAGGATTAACAGTTGTAAATGTACCATTAAAACAGTGAGTACAACATTCCTAAACCAAATCATTTTAAGACCAAGACTGAATATAAACTAAAGGGCCAGGTACGCTTTCGGCCGTTATTGAACCAAATGTTCTAAATCTATTTTATTCTGGTAGGATTGACTTTTTATTGAACTATATTATTCTTTAACCGCGATCCGCTTAAGATTTACTCTAAAAAGCTCAGACAATAACGCTCTACATCAAATAGAACATTCTAGTAATTTGATGTGTCATAATCGGTTCAAAACGTACCCACCCCTTCGTTAACCGAAGTCAGTCTAGCAGAAAATATGTTACGCCTGTCATGGGAAGCAAGTAGCCAACTCACGTGGTCAAATTTAGTTTTGTTTATTTGAACGGTGTTTAACGCAGCTTTCAACAGCATTTGAGTTATATGATGACGTTCTACAAGAACTAGTAGTATTTTTTATTCTGACACCGACCTAGATCGCCAAGCAGGTAGGCCATCACTACATTTGTTTAAGTCTGTGGTATGACCCGACCGGGGATCGAACATAAGTCTCCCGATTTTGATTTATATTCAGACGCTACAACCACTACAATACGGATTTGATTAATTGTTAATTGCAAATTCAATTAGAGGAACACATTTACATTCAAAGCAACAGTCACACTATTCTATTAAGCAAACAGACTAGATCAAAATCAGAACCTGAATCAAGACAGAAACTGAGCATCCATAAATGCATTGTCGGTGCTTTTACAAATGTGGCACTTATACTAGGTGTGGTTGGTTGGTTGGTTGGTTGTGTGGTGAATTGAAGCCATTTTAAACAAACAAAACTAATTCTAGCACTGCTGGTTAATTTATCCCGACACTAGCAAGCAAGTCGTAATTCTTCGCGACCACAAAGCAATCATCCAACTTTGTCTGGTTCTTTCTATTTCGTAATTTAGTCATACTAGCATCGTTAATGTCTCTAGAGTTTTAAACAAAGCAAACTAACTAATTAGGTAATTCGATGGTGACCTTGACCTTCATGTAAATATAGATCCGAATGATGTGAATAGTCTCCCAGAACTGGTAACTTATCCAGGAAACTGGTAACTTATCCAGGAAACGCCTTGATATTACTGAACAATTGTTGAAAACGGCGTATATCACCAAAATATCAATCAGTCAATCAACCAGACACACGCAACAATATTTGATTACCTTCCAACAATAACCGTCATTCCTTCGACATTGTGAAAGACGAATGACGCTAGTCGCAGTGACATTATGACGCCTCTACAGCAGACGGCTTTTTGAAAACATGTTGACAAAAGGAGAAATTGCTCAAAACAAGCAATTTCTCACCATTTGTTCAACTCTATTCACTTATTGTACTTTCATTTAAGGGATTTTCCAATGTGTTTCGTGTTTGTTTCCAAAGTCGTCTACAGCAGATGTGTTGTATGTGAGCCAGGCTTAATCATTGGAAATAATGAATGGCCTGGTCGGGATTTGAACACCAATGACTGCTTTACACTTTTATGGACAAATGACCAACATAAACGCTGCTTTCAAACTACAAAGGGCAGACGGGGGGTTGGAAATGTCCGGCATACTAGTAACAGCTACACATTTCGAAGAGTCAGTACGGTAAAGGAAGGCGACGGAAAGCGATGGACTCGGAACGAGTTTTCGTAACGGTAAGTTGTCAAATTCCAAACCGTTACATAAATAGGTACCAACCCATACAGACATTACGCACAAAAACACACACGCAAGCGTGAATACACACACACACGCACGCACACACACACACATACACATACATACATCATGCCAGCCCCAGAACACATAAATGAACACAATCAGCATGTTACGGTTGCAATAAACTGAGTAAGGATAATTATATTGCATAATGTAATACAATTAACACTTTCCCACATACAGACGCTTTCCTATGCCTCTATAGCAGACGGTTTTGAAAACATTGTTTCAAAAAGCGAAATTGCTCACTCATATTGAGAAATGTTCCATTTGGTACAGTATTTTCAACTCTATTAAGACAGTTTTACTCTCATTTAAAGATATTTTCCATATTTTTGTTTACATATTTTCAAAGTTGTCTGCTGCCGATTTGTTGAATGACGGAAAGGGGGTTAACAATACAAACATAATAAGCGCCGAGGGTACTGCAAATACAACAATACATAATTAACTATCTATAAAATCGAAGCTTTCTTACCTTGACCTCCAATTACTTCGGAAAAGCAGCTGTTGCCCCAAAAACCATTCTCAAGCACACATACATATACCTTCTGGTAGTTTCTACACATTTCGGTACGAAAGCCCACCTTCTCGCCGTACTGTTTGCCTTTTTCTGATGTTTAGTTGATGATTTCACTAACTTGGCATAAAAGCTCGTGGCTGCCCGTGAGGCAACCCATATCACGTGGGACGTGTAGATTTGAGTAAACACTAGCGCCAGTTATCCAACACTATGTCACAGTCAAAACGAACCCTAAAATATCCTGCGATCGACTAAGGCTTCGGTGGAACTATACAGACGTACGGTCTAACCTAAGCTTTTACGTTTTGCACGAGTTACGTGTAGGAGCAGAAGCGAGTAGATACAAACAGTTAAAATGGTTGTTGCGAATTTGATCATACTGCATCTGTGTTAGAACAACATCGTAGTGGTAAGAGGGGCCTGTTCCACGTGACGTGATTCTATTAGTTTGTGTTCAATTGATGCTAATTGCTGTTCGATCAATTAGAATGTAAGTGGTATTGAACACGTTCGGTCAC
This sequence comes from Serripes groenlandicus, assembly GCA_031761405.1. Taxonomy (NCBI): domain Eukaryota; kingdom Metazoa; phylum Mollusca; class Bivalvia; order Cardiida; family Cardiidae; genus Serripes; species Serripes groenlandicus. The sequence continues at coordinate 27,803,935 of JASEVX010000007.1, forward strand.
CTACTGGTCATTTACATGGCGTTTTACAAAAGTGTTAGAGGCATGCTATAGGACAACCAACCCTCACTATAATAATTACGATCAGTGTAGATTCAGATCACGGTACATCCAAACAGCCTTATCTTTACCTTCATTGTTCGCAAATAAGTCACAGAAACTTACAAGCAACTTCTGAAATGGAAAATATGCAGCTTAGCTTATATTCTTAACAAGAATAACTATCTTGCAGACAATTAGGTTTTACGTGACTTGATTGATTGTTTTAAACTGTATGTTAGTTATATCACGGCGGTACTACTCATGCTATTCCTGGCTTACCACTTAGCTAATTGGTGGAAGACGAGTGACCCTAGTAACTACGACTTTTGTAATAATCTGAAAGCATGAACAACCGAGCTGCCGGGATTCGAACTCATATAACGCACTGAGCCATCTCGACTAGATTTTCAGTTTTTTAATCATACTTCACCAACGTTATTCTGTTTTAATCATTGAATCTTGTAATCAAGGGAGAAATGTTTTCAAAGATACCAAAGGACCGTCGTTTTCATTGTACAATCGTAATCCAGAGGTTCAGATAGTCAATGTCTCATTTGACATCCAAACTCTGTGAATGTCTCAGTAACACGATCACATTGGAAACTCACAACAAAGAGTCCAGTTAGGGAATATATGGAGGCCAAGGCACATTTCCTTGCCTTGTGCTAGCCCTAAAACTATAGATGGTTACTCAGAGTTCGTCGGCCCGGATTAGCCTGCGCAGGTTGATCTGGGTCGATACACTGCGCAGAGGCCATAATGTTGGATTCTAGTTATATCACGTCGTTACCTTACTACGAATAATATTAATCCTGACACAGATGTTTCAGTCATAATGCTATCCCTGCATCCCTGAGCGCCAAGAAGGGTATTAACATAGTTTTCAACAGTGGTTTAATTATATTACGATGTTTCAAGGGTAAATGACCAATACTACTATCGGTATTATTTATATTGACACGTACGAGCCGTTCCAAGAGATAACCAATAGTGTGGCCTCTGCGTAATGTATCGACCAGATCAGCCTGCACAGTCCGCGCAGGTTAATCCGGGCCGACTTATCGTCTCAGGGGGATAGAGGTATAGAGTAATGATTCCTGAAACAGGAGGCGAAAAGTGTCTGTCCGGCATGCTTAGGCTGATCTCGGTCATTGCTTTACTCAGATTCCACAATGTTGGTGTTCTCGCGGGACGGCTCATCTTTTAAACGGACCGACGTCCGGATTAACCTGCACGGCATGCATAGGCTGATCCGGGTCGTTATGTTGGTTTTCACGTGGAACGGCTCATATGTTTCAGTCAAAGTCCGCAATCATGAACGCCAAGGAGGGAATCCATTACTACCATTTATTAAATATTTGGTATGACCCGACTGGGCATCGAATCGTGGTCTCCCGCTCTCATCACTACACCACGGAGGCGGTCAAAAATATATGTACAAATTGCGTGAATTAATAGAAAATAAGTACAAATGATAAACCATGTATCGATAATAAACTATTGCAATACCTGGAGGAAAAGAATGACTTCTAACGCCTAGTGCAGCAGATTTATAAAAATATTACAGGAAAAGGAAAACGCGTTCAAAGAAAGCAGGTTTCAAAAAGTGTAGCATTAACTATTAACCATTCTAGGGATGGTTTTTTTTAATGGTCGTGTCCGGCTTGGTTTTTTAATTTACTCTTTAACCAATTATATGAAATGTCAAAATAAAATGATGATGATTCGCTCCGTGAACAGTATAGAATGTGATCAGACGGCGCAGCGGATGAGTCGGCTTGTCGGACTTTATAGACCCAATACAAAGGCTTCATAAGATCAGTTTCATTAGTCAAAGGGTTAAATGTGTTTGTTTGTTTGTTTGTTTGTTTGATTGTTTGCATTGTGTTTTACGCCGCTTTCAACAATTGTTCAGTTATATCACGGCGTTTCCCAACAACCTTGAGCGCCAAAACGGGAAAGCCATAGCTACCGTTCTTAAATTATTCGGTAAGACCCGGCCGGGGACCTAACCGTCGACTCCTATACCCGAGGCGGACCATCTACCACTCCAACAACGAGACGGTAACCCTCCTATACCTGATTGATTAATTGATTGGGATTTAACGCCGTTTTTAACAGTTTCTCAGTTATATCACGGCGGCCAGTTCACCTTCTCATGCATTTTCTGGTTTTCTCACACCAGTATCCTATACCCGAGGCGGACGCTCTACCACTCCAACAACGAGACGGTAAAATGGTTTGATAGTTTGTTTCTGACCATAACCATTCTCTAGAGGCTTCAGGATGCGTATATAACACAAATCATGACAAAGAAAGCTCCTGAACAGACTGCATCGATCTTCAGGATGATCTTGATCTTTGTTAGTCGAGGAGTCCAAGTGCGAAGATCGGTTATCGTGTGACGTTACTCATGTTGTTTACATCCAGTGGTGGGGGCTATTCTTCTATGTTGTCTAAATGTACATGTTTACATCCACTGGTGGGGGCTATTCTTCTATGTTGACAACGTCGTTGTTACATGTAGGCGGACAGTGACGACTTATAAGAGTGTGCACATGCCCAGGATCATCGGAGTCTTATTGTAAATAGATCAAGTAAAACCATTAGCACCCATATACATGTAGTTTAAGACGGAATAGCTTGTTTTATAGGGGGGTAATACACCGTTTTTAAACATTATTTCAGTTATATCACGGCGACAATTCAGTTAGTGCATGATCTCTTGGCATGATCTCTTGGTAAACAAACCAGTACTGTGCAAGGGAATGTTCCTTTCCCAGGAGCATTTCACCATAAACACCGTGACTACGGATCCAACCCACTCGCATTATTCCAAATCTCCGACGCTAACCACTCGGCCACGGTGGATTCCTTAACCCTTTCCATCATACGACAAATCTGCAGCAGGCGACTTTGAACATATTTTGTCAAAAAAAAGAAAATCTCTTTAATTGAATGGATAACCTATGACCAAAAGTGGAAAACATTGTGGCAAAACGAGAAATTGCTCGTTTTGAGCAATTTCTTCTTTTGTCACTATGTTTTCAAAACGCCGTTTGCTGCAGAGGCGTCAGAAAGCGTCTACATGAGGGAAAGGTTTAAGATGGAAGAGGTGATCTGACCTAAAAACAAAACAAAAACATTTATCTTATTGTATATTGTTTTTGCTTGAGAGGACTATTTTACAACAATAACAGAAAAAAATACCACAATGGATTAATATTTCTTTTGTTGAAATAATGTCATCTACAATGTATATAATATATACACTGTTAACCCTTTCCCTCATACGACAATTCTAAAGCAGACGACTTTGATCATATTTTGTCAAAACATAGAAAATCTCTATATATAATTGAATGGATAGCCTATGACTAAAAGTGGAAAACATTGTGGCAAAAGAAGAAATTGCTCGTTTTGAGCAATTTCTTCTTTTGTCACTATGTTTTCAAAAAGCCGTCTGCTGCAGAGGCGCCAGAAAGCGTCTATATGAGGAAAAGGGTTAAGTTTTCTTTCATTTCTATTACGACGTGTTCAGATAGTTACCACTACTATAGTATTAGGTAATGAATGCCTTATCAACAATTATAACTTCCGAGTATGCCTGGGGCCGTTTACTTTATTGTGTTGTAAATCATAAACGTGGGGAAAATGAAATAATTTAATTGGTTCTGTCGCGACGGGATTAATTGAATCTTGTTACATCTACGTACAGTGAAGATACTCACGAGAACCGTCAATGTCCAGCTACTCCTAAAATAGCCATACATCTAATTTCTGGTGAAAAAAAACAAGATTGAGGTATGACCATACTAGAACTAGTTCCATGAACTTTGAATCATGAACCCGCAGAATTCCTCCCAAGCGGATCACAATCCAATAGTTTTGACAGACGTTTTGTGCCATATTTAGGGAGCACTTTTTTTTTTAAAGAAATAATAAATGAATATCGAGCAATGTAGATAAAGATAAGATTGCACGAATGTCCAGGATGATCTTGGTCTACATGTTGGGCAGCTATAGTTGGAAGTCGTACATAACGTGACGACAACAATCAGGCATAGGGCTACTTGTTTGTTTAAACAGGGCTGCAATATGGGGACATTTTAGACTGACGCATGCCGCTTGTTTTGTGAGATTTGTTATGGTTGATCAAATTAACACAAAATAATTTAACTACTTCCAAAATAGAGACACTTTTTGAAGCCTCTGCAATACACTTTTTAAAATATCCTTTTGCCACAATATTTCAACTTTTTGTTTATTTATATAGTTTCCATATTTTGACTAGATGTTTTCAAAGTCGTCTGCAGCACATGTGCTGCATTTAGGTCAGATAGAAGCAATTCGTTTTCCCTAGGCGACCATTATAGCGTTTTGGGCTATGGCTCTTTCCCAACAATTCAAATAACCCAGAAACCTATATTCAAATATATTAATATTAAGCTGTCAATAAAGCTAAAAGCAATCAATATTTGTATTACAAATCAGTCAGAGGGTATACAACTTTATTAAAAACACTTTCAACAAAATCATTATTGTCCAATGGGAGACCACTTCAGGCTTATGAATTCGTCTGAAATACAAAATTGTCTGCCCGGCGCTCCGATCTGAATTGCTTCCCTTTGACCTAAAGCATGCGGGAACGACGTTACGTTGTCATACCGTATACAGAGTTCGTCATATTTAATTGAGCTGCGCGTCGATCTTGGATCATATTGACCCTCCGGTAAGGAATCATTTGAGCCGTTCCGCGAGAAAACCAACATTGTTGACTCTGCGCTAAGTATCGACCCAGATCAGCCTAAGTATGCCTCGCAGGCTAACCCGGACAGAAACTTTTCGCCTCCTGTGAATTTTCTGTTTCAGGGATCATTACTCTATACCTCTATCCCCCTGCAACGGGATATGTCGGCTTGCACGGGTTGCGCAGGCTGATATGGTCGATACATTACGCAGAGTCCATAATGTTGGTTTTCTCGTGGAAATAATCATTTACTGTTACAATGGCGTAACACTGGAAGGCTATCTTTCTAGTTTATTGGATGAAACATTGCGTATTGCACTTAATTTCATTTAGTTGGACAGTGTAGGCTCTAGTGCGACTGTGCAGATACAACAAGGTCCTAGAGCGATAGACGTGGGTCAGATTTATGGTTGTGTTTCCAGCCTTAATAATTGCTACACTGTCCCTGCAATGAAAAGGCATAATTTAAATATAATAATATAATTATAATATAAGTATCAAGTCGTTGACCATGATCATTTGGCAAATTCCACGCGTTCATTTATTTGTCGCAATTACATGATAAATTATACTCTTGAGAAAAAAAAGGTGTTTTACGCCGTTTTTCAACAGTATTTCAGTTAAATCACGGCGTTGTTTATGTAATTTGTCAGTACTTCCCGTTCTATTTAGTCTGAAACCTATGCAACTCAGTCGTAATGATATCCCCGCAACCATGAGTGTTAAGGAGAGAAGCCATTGCGATCATTGTTTTAAGATCATGGTATGACACGACTTTGGATCGAAACCGGGTCTCCCTTTTACCAACGGTGACAAATTCACACGCACTTTAGTAGTAGCAGGACTCATGGTTAAAATTTAATGAAATCAGTAGTAAAACGCAATTTTACCCTTTCCCACTTTTAGACGCATTCTGACGCATCTGCAGCAGACAACTTTTGAAAACATTGTGACAAAAGGAGAAATTTTTCAAAAAGAGCAATTTCACCTTTTTGCCAAAATGTTTTAAACTTTTTTTCAGTGATTATACTTTCATTTATAGAGTTTTTCCATATTGACTAGAAATGTTCAAAGTCGTCTGCTGCAGATTTGTTGTATGTGGAAAAGGGTTAATTCTCGAATTCTGAGTCGAGACATACACGTTCTCTTTGATGTTTAAATAATTATATGAATAATCAAATTTGAAATACAAAGTAGTTTAACCTTTTCCCATATATAGACGTTTTCTGAAGCCTCTGCAGCAGACGACTTTTGAAAACACTGTGGCAAAAGAGGAAATATTGCTCATAATGAGCAATTTCTTTTTTTGGCATATTATTTTAAACTCTAGACTGAAATTAAATAGTTGCAGAAGTTTTCCCTTTGATGAGTTAAAAGTCGTCTGCTGCCGATATGTGCGTCGTTACAGGAAAATCCACCATAGAGCCTCTGCAAAGTTTGATCTGGTATTACACTGTTCGTTAATAACGCGAAAAAACATTCAAGAAACCTCTGGTATACAGTAAACATTTACATCACATAGTATGGATGTGCAAGTCGGTCGTTATCTTCACTTGTCAGGTTGCAATAAGAATAATTTTCGTAGAACAGCCTCTAATAAGCATTGCCTTCTCACGTTCGCTTCGTACGGAGTCCGTTGCGATCCCTTTCTGCCCCTAGTCGACTGGTAAAGATCGTAATGAAAAAATAACATCGGAGTGGCAGTTATTGTTACAATTCGGTGTTGCTATTTGGCATGCAAATAAAGAAAATCAAGTTTATATAAAAGTTTAGTGGCATAGAACTATTTATCACTATTTTAGTTTAAACCATTGATGCGTTAAACCCTTATACAAACATATGCTTTGTGACGACAAAAAAAAAATGCTCCCTTTAGCAAAACTGTTTTCAACTTAATTCAATCATTATTCTCACATTTATAGAATTCTTTCCGTTTTTTGCCTAGATGTTTCAAATGTCGTTTTACTCAATGTTGATGTTTGTAAACAATCAAATGGAATCGTAACGGACTGGCTTAGAAACGACTCAGCTATACTGTGTGTATAGGCCTTTTTTGAAAACAGACACATTTCGATACCTGCAAAGCATGACTTTTTCCCTATTTTCCGACAGAGACCACCGTTACGTATAACTCCGGTTAATGGCTAATTATACAAGGGAAATAACTTTTAAAAGTATGTGTCTTTACATAAGTGCAGTTACTGCCCTTGCATGAGACGATAACGGTAACATATATAAAATCTCAACACATGATTGTATATGTGTTTGACTAGAAATGAAAACATTGCGGCAACAGATGCAATTGCTCATCATGATTTCTTCTTTTGCCACAATGTTTTCAAAAGGCATCTGCTGCAGTTAGGAAATATGCGTCTGCGTGTTGGAACGTGATCACGTAGGAAGTCGCATCTACATTTTTAGGAAATGAGCCGCGCTTCTGGGAAAAACCCAAGCCGGTGGTGTTCACTACACGTGTAGATAAAAATCCATGCTATATCGGGAGTCAAACACACACAAGGTGTTAGAAGCTGATAGAATCCTTCTTCGACTAGTTGATAAACAGTGCAGAACAAGGTAAAGCTGTGCGGATGCGTACTGATCGTAAATATTGACCTAAACGATTTTTTTTAAAAAGTTATTTCTCAAAATGTAACGATGATGGCGAAATGCCCCCTCCTCACTGTGGGAGAATTAATAAACGCAGCTTATTTAAACCATTTCAAACTTATAGACGCACCTGCAGCAGACCACGGCAGAACATGTTGTGACAATAAGACACATTGCTTATCATTATCAATTTCTCCCTTTTTCCACAATGTTTTCAACCTCATTCAACAGTCATATATTCAAAAGTAGAGATGTTTCATGTTATTGTTAAGATGTTTTTCTTTTATATCATGGCTGTCAGTTCACCCACCTAACGTGTGCCTCCTGCCCTTTCCCACCAGTACTCCAAGGTAACTGACTACCTTCCAACATAGACTATTAAGCCCATATTGGTGAAACACGAATGACGCTAGACACAATGACTTTTGTCAATCATCGGAAATAATGAATGGCCGAGCCGGGGGTCGGCCCCATGACCCCATGATTTATAGCCCTAATCGTTCGCTATACTATATAGGCATATTAGACACCGTATGAACTCGTCGGTGGCAACAGGGGTGTGTGTTGGTCATTTTTGAATAGATCGCCATGTCCATTTCCTCAGTCTTATCAGAATCTACACGAGTTGACAGAATCTTCTGCAAGTGATATATAAAATAGACCCGGTACTTTCATGAATACTTGTGTGTTGGTGTACACAGGTAGACTTGATTTTACTAGAGACATGTATTTGTATGTCTCTGATAAAACGATCATTCACGAAGGTAAGGTAACGCGAGTGCAGTGTATGTATGCACTTTTCCGCTTCAGATGTTCACAATAGTACATAAAATGTTAGATCTTAAAATGCCAATACTATGATAATGTGCTCGTGATACTGCAGCTTTCCATAAATCCTCCACGAAATCCAGCCTACAATTGCTGAGAAATTGTGATAGTTTCGAAGGATAATAACTCCTTTTTATAATGTTGACTCATTACAAACTGGCATTATGTTAATCTCCTCAGGAAATAGAATTTCGAACAAAGTTTCAGTTCAACCCATCCATCTGCTTAACGTATAAGCCAGGAAACGAAAGCGGGATGGGTAAAGCGGTTAAGCCAAACGAAAAGTGACCTTCGGAGTTTTTGCAATTGATGTCGATTACAAACGAATATCATACTGATATCCAGGTACAAGTCTTGACTGTCTTGGAGAAGCTTCTAGAATGCTTGTCCAACAGAGGAGTACAGTAAGGGTCTTGATCGGACTGCATGGAGGCATAGACTGATCTGAATATTTGCTGGTTGCATTGTACCCGAAGTTTTTTCAACTTAGCCCATATACTCCAACAATACTGATCAAATGACCTAAGTATATAGACTACTAGAAGTCAGTGTTTGGTCACATATGTACTCCAGAAGCTTCCAAGATGATAGAGATCCTGTGCAAACTACGAAGTAACATGGTATGGATCTTCGCTGTATATACTCATTTCCTCGCGCCTTTGCCCAAACGCTCTTCCGAGCAACACAAAATGAGCCGCTTCTTGCGATCTGGTTGATTGTTTGGTATTTTACGCCTCTTTTAACAATGTTTCAGTTATACCACGGCGGTAACTGGGTAAGTTACAGGTACTACTTGACCATTTATCCTGCCACCAGTCAGTCGTAATGCAAGTCCCGCAACCCTGAGCGAAAAGGAGGGCAGCCATTACTTATTACTACCATTGTTAAAGTACTTGGTAAGACCCGGCCGGGGATCGAGCCTGCAACCACCCGGGGCGGACGCACTACCACTACACCCCGAGGCTGTCCCACTGGCGATTCGGGCTATTATTAAATATTCGGGTTTGTATTAATTAAGGTTACCTTGACGTAAAACTAATTGGGCTACTTTTGTTTGGTAGAAAATGCCTTTTGGTCTGTCTATCTATATAACATTTAGGGCGGCACATTTAGACTGGTGAGACTGCTAATGTACATGCTTATCGGAGTCTGAACTGTACGCAGATGCATTTCACCCTTTCTCAGTATATAGACGTTTTCCGACGCCTTTGTAGCAGAAGGCTTTTTGAAAACATGGAGACAAAAGAAGAAATTGCTCAAATCGAGCAATTTCTCATTTTGTCACCATGTATTCAACTCTATTCAATTATTTTACTTTCATTTAAAGAGTTTTCAATTTGTTTCCGGTATGTTTTCAAAGTCGTCTGCTGCAGATTCGTTGTATTTGGGAAAGGATTAAACACCAAAATCGCGTTACTCGGTGCATATGGTATTGAAGAGACGTTGTTCCAGTTCATTTGAATATCAGAAATACATTAACAAAGTATCTATATAACATTTAGGGCGGCATATTTAGACTGGCGAGACTGCTAATGAACATACGTATTGGGGTCTGATGCATTTTACCTTTACCCACATACAACAAATCTGCAGCAGACGACTTTGAAATCATAGTGTCACAAACCTGAAAAATCTCCATAAAAGATAACTTAATTGTTAGATAAAGTTGAAAACATTGTGACCAAAGGTGAAATTGCTCATCATGAGCAATTTCGCCTTTGGCCACAATGTTCTCTAAAGTCGTCTGCTGCTATTGCGAACAAAATAGGTGGGAAAGGGTTAAACACCCAAATCGCTTAACTCGGCTCATGTATTGAAGAGACGTTGGTCCAATTCATTTGTAAATCAGAAACACATAAACAGTGTAGGAAGTTGATGATTTATTAAGCTTGTAGTAATAATATCAACACAAACACACACATACGCCAATCATAAATAATAACAAATCATCTCAAACCAGTTATGTGTAGGCTAATAATGCCATTTTCTCCACTCTTTCACTTATACTCCTTACTTTCGACAAAATTGCAATATGGCGATTATTGGAATCTTTGTTTGGAGAATGTCCATCCTATGGAATTGCTCTTCTTTGTACACATCTTCGCTATCCATAGGTACTTCGTACATTTCATTCCTATATTATGGAAATTAAAGCACCAAGTACCCCTGCCAAAATGGCTTCTAAAGATGTTTTTACATTGTCTCCCACATGTTGACCACTCCGAAGCAGACGATTTTTGAAAACGTTGTGGAAAAAGGAGATTTTGCTCATAATGAGCGATATCTAATTTTGTCACAATCTTTTCAACTTGATTCAATAATTATATTTTCATTAATGAAATGTTTTATATTTCCAGAGTCATCTGCGGAGATGCTGTTTGTTTGTGGGAATGGGTTAAAAAGATATTTAAAATATGCAGATTTTCAAGTTCTTTCTACCCATGTATTCAATGAATTCGAAGAGCCTACAACAGCGTATCAGATAATGAGTTGACCCTATACCACTTGAAAACACCATTTGAACTATCTGCATGAGAAGACGTTCGAAAACAACATGGCAAAAGAGAAATTTTTCTTTAAGCCACAATGCTTTTATCTCTTTTTAATAATTAATTAATAACATTTTCATTTATATTTTTGCTTTGAAGTTTTCGAAGTCGTCTGCAGCAGGCCTGTTGTACGTCTCAAAAGGTTCATTGGGACATAAACAGAAAAACAACAAGTGAAATAACGCCTTATTATGAACAGGGAAAAACCCATCACTTAAGAAACCTCTTCAAGTTACTTTCAATTTCGGTTACTTCAAATAACAAAATGAACTTATTATACAGTGTACATCATATAAATATGTCTGCTTCGTCTTCGGGGATCTTTGGACCAAACCGACCAAACGGTGTTAGCCCTTACTTAATACAGACACATTTTGAGCATCTACAGCAGATAATTGACAGCTATATATTCTATCTGAAGGTGTTTGCAGCAGAAACCATTATGTTGTGGGTACTCAAAATAATTTTCTTGGCAAGATGATTCTTTTCGATATTTACAACATAGGCGTTGGAGGTCAATTTAGAATGAACCGTTTCCCACATTCAACATAAGACGTCTTTGAAAACTTGGCAAACGGAGAAATTACTCCTTTTTCACAATGTGTTCAAAGGTTGTTCCCTGCAGAGGCATCAAAATATGTCTGTATGAGGAAAAAGGTTAACGAAACAAAAAATACATCACATAGTTAAGGCTCTTGTTCACATTCAGATTGAAGTTATCTTATTAAGACTCAAGCTACATGTTCATTTATCAAGTTGATTATTTACGCTATATTACAAGGCAATCATACCATACAACAATAATTATCTATTGCAATCAAGGAGTTTCAAAATAAGTGTGAAACATGGTTTTCATCACTCGCTTCATGCAACCAACGTTCATGCAAGTATCCTATCATTTATACTTCAATAATCATTGCATTAATTTTCACACATTCAAACCCTCGTATCCTATATCTAGACTGTGATGCAAAATACTAGATGGTTGTAACTTTCTCCTCCCAAATATGTGTGTGGACAATAAGCACTTTTGGAAATCCAGACCATCATAACCCTTTTTTTTTTATGTGAAGACGCACATCAATGCAGCTGCAGCGGATTTATTTTAAAAACAGTGAAACAAAAGGAGAAATTGCTTATGATGAGCAATTTTTAATTTTGTCACAATGTTTACAATCCTTTGGAATAATTGTTTTGCAAATGATAGAGATTTTCTGCATGTTTGCCTCCTGCTGTATAATTGTTATACATTGGAAAGGAATTAAGCTGGTTAATTGCACATATATGTGTTACAGTACATATTCATGTAGGCTTTGTTAAATTACACCTGTCAACTTTGTATTGCCATAATTGCTTCATTTCCGTGCAATTTGCCAATATGTCCACACAGTTAAGTTTACCACTTATAGAGTGACAATAAGCTGTAACTGTTACATGGAGTACATATTAGTTACAACCTATCTGCATCAAGTCATCAATCATAAAATATATTAAAAATCTGTACATCTGGGGACTGATCTTCTTTGATGTTTCTTTTATGGCTCTGGATAAACTTGGTCTTAATACAGACAACTCTTGAGACCTATAAATCCGAATACTTTGGAAAAAGAAGAAATTGCCAAGATAAGCGATTGCTCATTTCCACTTTATGCTTTCAACTGTGTATCAATACAAGTATTTGGAACACTATTAACGCTCTCCCTCAACACTGCAACAGAAGACTTTAGAAAGCATGGTGACACAAGAATTGTTCATAATGAGCAATTTCTTCTTTTGCCACAATGTTTTCCAATCTATCCAATAATTATTCTGATGTTTTAAGAGACTTCTCATGACTTCCTCAAAATGGTTTCAAAGTAGCCTGCTGCAGACTTGCTGTAGGTGGAAAAGTGTAACCCAATTACTGTTACCCTTTTTACTTTTTCGAACTGAAAAAATCGGAATAAACCAGTGAAAAATCTGAGCAGGAACATTTTGGGAAAAAGTACAGAACAGTTCAATAAAGGAGAAATTTTTCTTTATGAGTATTTATCCATTTCAAACATGTCTCCTAACAGTCATAAGGTTGTTCATATCATACATGAGTTAAAATTGGATTATTGGATGATTGGTCCTGTTTTGGTTTGTGTTCTTTACAAGGTTCATTAGTGTGGGTATATGTTACCACTAATGGTCTAATTAACCATTTCCCACATACCACAAATCTCTTGCAGATGACTTTGAAACATATTGGCAAAAATGTAAAGACTCCACTAATGAGAATTAAATTATTAAATAAAATTGAAAAACATTGTGATAAAAGTTAACACTATGAGCAATTTCACCTTTTGCCACAATGTTTTCATAGGTCGCCTGCTGCAGAAGTGTCAGAAAGCGGCTGTATGTGGGAAAGGGTTAAACTGGTATGTTGATGTTATTCGTTTATCTCTGAAACATTGGACTCAGAGGTACATTTTAAATCCTGCAGGCTCTGTCTTGTCAAAATTAAAGATATTGTAAAAAAAAGTACTAAAATTACTCAGAGTACTTTAATATCTGTGAAAAGTATGACATAACTATCTAGAGATCTAATCATCTATCAATGAATAAATTGCATTTAGTGGTCTAAACCCTCTGTTTTAGTTAAATATACAATATTTTCACTATTTCATATTGCTAAACAAAACCTTCAACTGAGCACTATACAGAAATTGTCCTTGAACAAAATAATCATAACATATAAATTCAGCAAAAACATAAGTTTTGACAAAATAAAAAGCACTTTAAATATTCTATATCTTGTTTTCTTTTACAGTGTAAAACAATAAGTTACCAAGACCACCTTATCTAGAACCCACATTCCATTACATTTTCCTGTAATATTTATTTAAAAACTTTCTCTTTTCAATGACTTTCAACTGCATGTATATTACGTGTGTATATCATTAAGAAAATAATTCTAATAGTTAATTCACAGACGACTATATTAAACCAATCGAGTACACATCAACATGAACAGCCTCCCTGGCTACCCTGCTTTTGATCATTATTCAGTCTGATTTGGTCCGGAAACTCGTTGTAAAGCTCCACCTCTGTTTCTTGTGATAAAGCATTCTTTGCCACGGTTTGGAAAGCCTGCTCTACGTTTATTGCCTCTTTTGCACTGGTCTCAAAATAGGGTATATCACCCTTGGAGTTACACCAACCTTGCGCCCGCTTTGCTGATACCTATAAAATAATTTCCAGTCCAGTCAGACACAAAGGGATCTTTTTATATCCGGGTATTCCCCTCGATTTGGTTATACATAAGTTAGCCATTTGACAATTATATTAGCGCTATAATTTTTCCTTTCCCACTTGAAAGGCGCATTTTGACGCATGTACAACAGACAGCTTTTGAAAACATTGTGGAAAAAGAAGAAATTACTCATTATGAGCAATTATGAATTATGGCAGCAGCTATAAACTGCAAGAATATCTAATTGATTTTGAATAATAGGTATCAATTCTTAATGTATTTATTTACAACACTATGTGATAAAAGGCTATTTCATTGTTATGTTGACTGAATGAATGAATGAATGTATATTGTTTTATGGCGCATCGACAGCTAAGGTCATTTAGCGTGCAATTAAATTTAATTATTCATGATCCCTGGGTAAACAAACCAGTACTAGGCTAGAAAATGTGCCTTGCCCAAGGGCACTCCACCATGACCGTAGTGCCGCGACTGGGGATCGAACCGGGGACACCCGGTTTCGAAATCCCCTGACGCTAACCACTAGACCACAGTGGATTCCTCATTGTTATGTTGAAATGACATCACCTTGAAACTTTGCACTTTGTGAACTTCTCTCTCCTCAAAACAAGACTTTTGATTAGTCAATTTCTGAGCTTTGCCTCTAGTCAATTCAGATAATTGTGCACAATGTCTGAGAACAGAACACAGTTTTATAGTTTTAATCAGGGCCTTTTCTAAAATGCTAATATTTAAACTCTCTGATATGGATAGATTTATCACATAAAGCCTATATGACACTTCTAGTTTGGTTTCCAGTCTTATGCTTAAGTCTTTGTTACAACGCGGAAATCAAACTATGAAAATGTCGTCACTTCAGCAGTTTGACGTCATAACTTTAGTCACTTTGGCGCTCAAACTGGCAAATTTAATGTAGAAATATGGTTAATAACGTTAATTACATTTTTTCGAAATACACCTCATAAATCTCACTAGTGTTTATTTATTATCACTTTTAATAAACTCGTTAATTAAGCTGAGTATGAAGCTCGCCAAGGCTCGTGGCATTTCATCTTAGTAAACTTGCTTGATAAAGTGATAATAAATAAACACTCAGTCTCATATATATGCCTCTATATATAGCATGACTTCAACTCTTTCAAATATAAACTATCAAAAGGATTAGAATGAAAAGCCTCGACAACAAAATGCGATGAAAGCACTTTGACGTTTAATTGCAGATCTTCTTTAGTTTGTGCCTTCTCATCTTGTGTGTTAATTAACCCTTTCCCACATACAGACAGTTTCTGACGCCTCTGCAGCAGTTGAATTTTGAACACATTGTGTCAAAAAGAGAATTTGCTCATAATGAACAATTTCTCCATTTGTCACAATGTTTTTACTCTATTTAATAATAATACTTCCTTATATATAGATTTTTCAAATGTTTGCAAGTATATTTTCAAAGTTGTCTACTGCAAAATGTTTGTATGTGGGAAAGGTTTAAATTTCTCTGCTCTCACTTACCGCTCTATTCTCTAAATCTATCTTGTTACCTATGACAACAAATGGAAAGTTTTCTGGGTCCCTGGGGCTGGCTTGTATCAAGAATTCATCTCTCCAGCTATCTAATGATTTGAATGTGTTGGGCATAGTGACATCATAGACAAGAACACAGCAGTCGGCCCCTCGGTAAAATGCTACTCCTAAACTCTGGAACCTTTCTTGACCTGCTGTATCCCATATCTGGAAGTATATTTACTCTTATATGAGAGTCAACCATGTATACCCAGATTTGAGACCTCAAAATTAGGGGTGCGTCTTATAGTCAAGAGTGCCTTATAGCCTAGTATTTATGGTATATCCAATTTATCACACGTCTTTAAATATGTTATTCATAAGTAGTTGTGGATTGCATTCTGATATATTCACTGTTTCAAGCAGCAAGTTTATCAAGATAAAAATATTCACTGTTCTGCATTTTCCCCCAGTTGGTGAACCCAAATTAGAAATAGGTAATAAAACTCCCTTCTTTTAGAGTTAGGACATTTTTTAATATGCATTGATTACCGTTATTTCATTTACAATTGAATAGAGGATAATTGACTGTTTTTGTTTTCATTAAGAGCAAAATTAGACAAGAGTTTTCAAAGACATGTTTTGAAAAAATAAAAGGTCAACATATAAAACTAACTATGAATAGTGATGATCACTACTACTCATCAAAATACACTTTTAAGTCCGACATGGTAAATGTAAAATGTTGATGTGCAGAAAAGGAGACAAAAACAAGGAAAATACAGTCACATTAAATAACCAAATATTAAAGTGAAAGTGTGACAGGCAGATGGACAATGGATAAGTGATCCCTAGAAGTCACCCTGCCAGAGCAGGAGGTACAAACAAATAAGTTGAATTCCTTCTTTTCTATTGTTGTTTGATCAGTTCAGATTTGTTTTTATCTATCTTAACTATTAACCCTTTCCCACGTATAGACACTGACGCCTCTGCAGCAGACTAATGAAAACACTGTAGCAAAGGTGAAATTGGTCATGATGAGCAATTTCACCATTTGCCACAATGTTTTCAACACTATTTTATAATTGTCATTAATGGAGATTTTTCTCATTTTTGAAAAGATGTTTTCAAAGTCGTCTGTTGCAGATTTGTTGTATGTGGGAAAGAGTTAAGTGGAAGTATTAAATCTATACATCATCCTACCTGCATTGTTACTAAACGATCGTCAACCATAACTTCCTTCGTTAAGAAGTCAGCTCCTATGGTAGCTTTGTATTGGTTGCTGAATTTTTTGTTGACATACTGATTCATCAAAGATGTTTTACCAACACTGAAAGAGATACAATATACATGTATGGTCATACAAGTGTGAGAGTGGATCACTTAAACAAGAGGCCCAAGAGGGCCAGTATCGCTCCACGGCCATAAGGCAAAAATAAAATCTCCAAACAGCCCTGCCCCGTGGTGGCTATTTTTTTTACCAACCACCATGGCTTAAAGGAATCTTGTAGAGTGTCACCAAAGGAATGTTTCTGCAAAATTATTTGAAAATATGCCTGACACTTTCGGAGGAGAAGATTTTTTAAGTTTTCACTATGGTCATATAAGTCAAAATAGCCCCGCCCTCTGGCGGCCATGTTTTTCGACCAATCAACATGGCTTGAAGGAATCTGATAGAGGGTCACCCAATGAACATTTCTACAAAATTATTTGAAAATCGGCTGAACACTTTCGGAGAAGAAGATGTTTTAAGTTTTCACTATAGCTATATAACGCAAAAAAGCCCCGCCCCCCTGGCGGCCATGTTTTTCGCCCAATCAACATTTCTTGAAGGAATCTAATTAAGGTTCACAGAAGGAACATTTCTACAAAATTATTTGAAAATCGGCCTGACACTTTTGGAGGAGAAGATTTTTTAAGTTTGCTCTTTAGCCATATAGGCAAAATAGCCCCGCCCTGTGACGGCCATGGTTTTTTACCAATCAACATGGCTTGAAGGAATCTGATAGAGGGTCACCCACGGAACATTTCTACATAATTATTTGAAAATCTGCTGAACACTTTTTGAGAAGAAGATTATTTAAGTTTTCACTATAGCTATATAAGGCAAAAAAGCCCCGCCCCCTGGTGGCCATGTTTTTCGCCCAATCAAAATTTCTTGAAGGAATCTAATAAAGGGTCACCCAAGGAACATTTCTACAAAATTATTTGAAAATCGGCCTGACACTTTCGGAGAAGAAGATTTTTTAAGTTCTCACTATTTTTTTCTTTCGGTTGCCATGGAAACCAGAATTTTGAATGGATCAAAAAAAATTGAAGGAATTTTGTAGAGGACATTGAGAGGATGCTTCCCATGAAGTTTCAACCAAATTGGCCAAGTGGTTAGGGAGAAGAAGTCGTTTAAAGGAAAAAGTTAACGCACGCACGCACGCACGCCCGACGAACGACGGACAATTCGCCATGACATAAGCTCGACTGGCTTTCAGCCAGTGGAGCTAAAAACTAACAAATAATATGGAAAATAATGCTGACGCATCAAAACTCATGTCAATGTTCAACTTCAGCATGTTCTTGTTTAACCCTTTCCAGTATAATAATACATAAGAAGACCAAGATGGCCCTAAATTGCTCAACCGTTTGAAAAGGTTTTATACTTTCCTTTTCGTTTGAATATAAAGAAGTTTGCTTTTATGGCACTGCAACACAACAGGTCTTTCAAAATGTTTCCCCCTACATATCTATATTAAAACAGATGACCCATGGGGCGCTGCCAGTCTTGACCGCGGGGCATAAATTTAACAATCTTGGTAGAGGACCACTAGACAATGCAAAATACCAAATATCTTCGTGCTCTGGTTAGCTAAAGTGCAGTAAATGACTTTGGAGACAAAAATATTGGCATTCTATGTACAAATGAAAGCATAGATATTGAATAAAATGGTAAAAAATGTGGGAAAAAGAGAATTTGCTTATGTCATGTGAGCTATTTTTTCCTTTTCCAAAATATTTTCAAATGATTGCTGCTGCAGATGCCTTTTAAGGTGTTATTTGAAAAGAATTCTGTCTTATCACAATCGTCCCTGGAAAACATGTGATTAATACTCTCAGGTATGTTTTTCTTTTCAAACTACATCATATTATCTTATCAGAAAACATAATCCTCAATAATCATTGAACTTTGATCCCATCGCCAATCTATACCAATAACTTTCCTACTTGAGATTAGGTAAATATTTAGGTCATAAGTTAATTATAACTATGGTGAATTATCATACATGTACTTGTATAAACTTAATCCTTTCCTACATACAATTATTTGGTAGAACTTGACCTGTGGATTTCTTTTCTGTTTGAGGGGAAATTTCGATGCATTACAGACAAAAAAGTTAAAATAGGGAAATGAAAGAAACTATCAGTGGTCATTAAAAGGTCACAGATGCATTATAGTTCATGTTTAAGATCAGAAGAAACTACATGTACCGGTAATTACTAATTCACAGTTCATTTCTCTATTTGATAAATCCCCACTCCCCCCCCAGAAAAAACCACCACTGAAGACTGAAAACTTTTGGGCAAAATACATTGGAAATCTTAATACAGGGTTTTATAGTAGGACTATTCAAAACAACGTGTCTTTACACAATGTTTTTAAAATTCAAATGTGTAGATGTGTTAAATTGTGTCTGCATGCGCATGAGGGTCAAACATACCAATATCATAAAATATCATAAAACATTTGCTCAGACTAGTCAGGCTAGGTTCAGTGCTCACATACCCCTTTCCCTCATATAGACGCTTTCTGACGCCTCTGCAGCATACAGCTTTTTGAAAAACGAGCAATTTCTCCTATTGTCACCATGTTTTCAACTCTATTCAATTATTGTACTTTCATTTAAAGGGAGTTCCCAAACAATTTCGGATACGTTTTCCAAGTCGCCTGCTGCAGAAGTGTTTTAAGTGGTAAAGGGACAGGAGTAAAAATTAAGACCCAATATCCTAGAACTCATCCTGATGGGTGTTATGACCAATCAGATAACATTATGATAGAAATGACAAACTTTATCTTTTTCCTAATCACATGATACTGACAAATATAATCCTTTCCCACATATAACAAAATGACAGCAGGTGACTTTAAACCCTTTCCCTCATACGACAATTTTGCAGCAGACGACTTTGAACATATTTTGTCAAAAAATGGAAAATCTCTATAATTGAATGGACAACCTATGACTAAAAGTGGAAAACATTGTGGCAAAATGAGAAATTGCTTGCTTTGGCGTCAGAAAGTATCTATATGAGGGCAAGGGTTAATAACATCTGGGCAAAAACATGAAAACTCTCAATAAAGTTATAGTTTTCATAGCAAAAGGATAAATTGCTCGGAATGTTTTAAAATGGTGTCTGCAGCAAATGCGTCAAATTGTGTCTTCAGGTTAAAAAGGGTTAACTTTATACAGTAACTATTACACTTTCATCTATAGACGTTTTTAATATTTTTGCCACGATATTTCAGAAAAAGTTGTCTCCTGCAGTTGAGCCAAAACGGGTCGGTAGGTGGTAAAGGGTTAAACTAAAACATGCTCTTACCCACTGTCTCCTAAAATGATCACTTTCAATAACACCTTCTTCCTGGATGCCATGTTGGTTTAATAAGTACGCAGATCTATTTAATCTGAAAATATACAATGCAATCATGTATTAACAATCCCTCCTTAAACCTTACCCACATACAACAAACCTGCAGCGGACGAATTTGAAAACATTTAAACATGATATGGATAATCTCTAAAAATGGAGGTATAGTTACTGAAAAAAAGTTGAAAATAATGTGTCAAAAGGAGTAATTGCTTGTTTTGAGTAATTTCTCCTTTTGACACAATGTTTTCAAAAGTCGCCTGCTGCAAATACGTCTATAGTATACTGTATAGGGTTAATACATGGCATTTTACACACCATTGCTGCAGATGACTGTTTTTCACCGCTGTGTATTCACCGAATTATAAGAGATTTAACACTTCTTTAGCCTGACACCAGTGAGTCAGTGACTCGGTCATAAAGCTAATCCAATAATCTGAGCGCAAAGGATGGAAAGCAAATACTACAATTTTTAAAGATTTTGGCATGACCTGGTTTTGGATCGAACTTAGACGGACACTCTACAACTTCACCATTTAGGTAGTCGACTTATACAGAAGATTTTAAAGACAACTGCACCACAAATTTTAAAACATTGTGGAAAAAAATCCTGCATATGATCTTGTTAACTATTCATTAAACGTAAACTTTCCAGATATTGTAAATTGCTCCTCAGATATCTCTCAGCCCTTCCACATACTTTAAGTCAAACATATAGAAACTTTATATATAATTAATGAAAGAACAATTATTAAATAAAGTTGAAAACAATGTCAAAAATGTGGTTGCAAACACTGTCCAAAATATTGTACAACAAATATTGTCAAAAATTTGAATTGTTTTCATAAATGAGGGTTTGTTTCATCATTTTAAATAGAATTGACAACATACTGGCAACAGGAGAAATTGCTCTGCCTCATTATCACAATGTTTTCAAAAGTTGTCTACTACAGATGAGTCAAAATGCATCTACAAGTGGGATAGGGTAAAACGGTTCAGTTAATAGTTGATGAAGAAAAACAAGTATTTTTTTTCCAAGTAGAAACCAATTAACTTCCATTATCTGGAGCTATGAGCATCATGAATGATAAATCATGATCCTGTTCTGTATGACCTTTCATTTGCAATGTTTTCGATTTCCCTTATGTGAACACATTTTGATACATATATGGCGAACAATTTTGAAAACAACATTAAAATATAAGATACCGTCTTTTGGTGTACTGTTTAATAATCCTTTCCCACATGCAACAAATCTTTGAAATCAGTCGAACACATGGAAAATCATTTAAATGAACAGAAAGAGGAGATTTTCATGATCATCTACAGCCAAAGCTCCGAATTTGATCATTAAACCTTTCTCACTTGTAGACGTCTTCACAGCAGACGACTTTTGAAACCACTGTGACAAAAGAAGAAATTGCTCACACAAATTTATAAAATATAATAAGCAATTTCTCCATTTGCCACAAAATGCTCAACTCTATTATTTTTATTTTACTTATAGAGGTTTATCATATTTCTAACCAGATATTTTTTAACCCTTTCCCTCATATAGACGCTTTCTGACACCTCTGCAGCAGACAGCATTTTAAAAACATAGTGACAAAAGAAGAAATTGCACAAAACGTGCAATTTCTCCTTTTGCCACAATGTTTTCCACTTTTAGTCATAGGTTATCCATTCAATTATGGAGATTTTCTATGTTTCGACAAAATACGTTCAAAGTCGTCTGCTGCAAAATTGTCGTATGAGGGAAAGGGTTAAGGAGCAAATTTTTCATATGTTGGAAAGGGTTATATATTCATGACACAAATTTCCGTATAATTCTATCAGCTTCCTTCCTATCTATCTTTTAATCCCTTTAACTTTGTATCCATTACCCTTAATTAACCCTTTTACTCAGTTAATTATTATGGGTTGCTATCAAATAACACCAGAAGGAAAATAGTAACACCAGGAAAATCTCAGGTCCAATTCTGATAAAGAGTTAAAGAGACAGTGGTTTTTTTGTGTACGTTTTTTCATTTCTCACAATGTTTAAAAACATGTTGGTTGCAGAAATAGGGTTTCGCTTCCAGTTTACAGGTTTTCTTTGCTTAAGTTTTACATTAACCCTTTCACACACAGCAAATCTGCAGCAGACGACCATAAAAGATGAGAAATTTCACCTTTGGCAACAATGTTTTCAAAAGTTGTCTACTGCTATTGAATCAAAATGCATCTGCAAGTGGGAAAGGGTTTATATATAATTCAAGCTTAGGATTAACTCAAACAAATTACAAAGAAGAACTCAAGAGGCGTAAACAAGTCATCATCTGCACAATATCTATTTTACTCTAGGTTGTGGATGCTCAACAGAGTTGTCTTACTGAAATATTTTTTTCAGGTTTGACCTTTGGTTTTTGCAATAGGCTGAATGATAAAACAACTATCTTTTTACATTTAGCTAGCAACAGTAACGTAGATATGTCCCTGGCTAGTATTTATCATGAAATTTTCACTGGGAAGCTTGACCTTCTTCTCAAATTCTGAACTTGCAATTTTATTCATTTTTTTTTCACTTAAAAAGTTGCATCCTGACTTTTGTGTAAAGAGACATCAAAAGATTTATTTAAGGGACATGAAAATATGATTTTTTGAAAATGAAATATGCACCTATCCAGAACTCTTTACTTACTTTCAACTGATATACTATTCGGGGGGGGGGGGGGGGGGGGGGACTTCATTAACCAATCAAAAGACACTATCTATGTAGCCTCATTCTTAATAGATTCCTCCTCGAACATTGAATTTGATTGGTCAGAATCGAAATAATAAATACGTCATCAATCTATTCTGAAGAGGTATTTTCCCAGATTCCTGTCTGTGATAATTCTAAAATGGTGGGTGCAATAACAGTGGATGACAATGAATGTTTTGCAGAGATTTTTCGAAATTCGGATGCAGAATTTGACGGCATTGAAAGGGCTCATTTGATAGAACAACTTCATTTTGCGACGACTTAATGCTTTTCTCCCATATCATGATAATGACATTTCCCGTGATTGACAGCTGACTTGTTCGCGAGAATTTCGCAAACCACTCGTCCCACTTTTCGGTTATTGTAAAAAGGACTATTTATATAGCCACATGTTATATGTCTAATTTTTCCCAATTTGGCAAAAATTCGCGCTAAAATTTCCCAAAATGAAAGGCTAAGGCCTCTTCCCAATTTCTGGAAAAAAGGCCCTGGTTGTGTTGTCATTACTATGACAAGTGTTCAGTGTGCTTGTTTCACCTAGTGGCCTTTGCTTTGTCATCATTATTAAAATCAAATAAATAAACATGGAGTTGTGTTTAAATAGATGTGTATCCCAAATGACCCTTTGCTTTGTCATCATTATTAATTTATTATTTATTTATTGGGTTTTTTACGCCGCTTTCAACAATAGTTCAGTTATATCACGGCGACAGTTCACTGTGTAAACAAACCAGTACAGCGGATTCCTCTCATCATTATTAAAATCAAATAGATAAACATTCATTTTTTTTTTTAAATAGATGTGTATTCCAAACGTCCCAGTTATGACACACATATCAATGACATAAGACATATCATTTTCTCCCAAAACATTTAGCCTAGTGAGAGACCTGTCCTGGTGAATATTATATATATATATGTATGATGAATGCTAGAAGGTTAATTTATAATAGTTGGATATTTGATCGTCAATTTTACAATGTGTTTAGTAAATTAAAATAAGGTAATTTAAAAGATTAATAATCTGTTATAATCTTCCAATTATCCTGATGATGATCACTGTTGTTTCTGATTCAAAAGTTTTCCAAATTGAAAACATCTCTATAAAGAAATGACGAGCTGAGGAGATTAATAAACCCTTACCAACATTAAACAGCAGACGACTTATATATTCATAGGTTATTAAATATCAAGGTGTAAAAATCTATAAACGTTTGTTCAATCAGAGTGGAAACTATTGTGACAAAAGGAGAAATTTTTAAGAGCAATTTCTCCTTTTGTCAAATACTTTCAAAAGTCAGCTGTTGCATATGAGTCTACATAAGTGAAAGGTTAAGAATTTTAAATAGCTGTCTATGGCAAAGGTTTCATAATTCATTGTTACATTTTGGAGCACTTGCAGCAGAGAAATATTGTGACAAAACGAAAATTTGCTCATCAATCAATAATCAAACATTTATAGTACATATTTTTGACTAGATGTTTTCAAAAATGTCTGCTTTTTTTAGTATGGGTGCAAGGATTAAGAAATCTCTGAAAAAATCAAGCAAGTCTACCTTACAGTTAATCCTGTGTCCTCCCCCTCCTGTTTCTGATAACAACAAGTTACAATAATTTCCAATGAAAGATAAAACCCTATGATCGCTTGTTGAGTGGCATGTGTGACTGTGACAATGAAAAAGTCCTCATCTATATCATCTATAACAAATGATTGTTACACCACAAAAAACAAACCAAATTGCTTAATGATGTATAGATATATGTAGGCGTTATCAATATGACAGGGAGTCATCAGCAGTCATCCATGTGACTTCAGGTCTCACTTTAGCTAAAGCGCTTATCAGTTCAAAGTGAAGTTTATCTCGGACATTACAAGTCAAATGACCATATTCACGCGTCCCATTAATTGCCATTTTGAAGCACTCATATCAATTGAAACTATGACAGAGAATTAAAAATAACTTTGTCGAAATTGATGTCCATAAAGTTTTGACAATCGAGAAAATTAAAGTCCCAGTTTGGTGACATCAGCTGGGTGGCTATCATTGTTTACTGAATCGAAACAGGGAAATGTCAAACAAAATAACAAATTTGTCTTGGCAAGATTCAACGGCTAATGGGTGTCAAACGTATGCACCGAAACTGTTGAAACTTTATTCAATTGACATTATGCTAATTTAAGAAATCTAAAACATACAAACGTCTTTTCTCACTTCAATTAGAACACATCAATGGTCCACCCTCAAAATACAGAAATGGCGCAGTATCATGTGATGTAGTGACGTCATAGACTGGTTATTGATAACTTGGAGAAAAGCTGAGAACCAGCCAGTTAGCACGTGTGCTGTCAACTTCACAACTGTCAAACATTAAAATGGCAACTAACGATGATTCTGGCGAAGACAACCGTGATTTTGGTTCATCCAAGTTGGGGACCAAAGAATAGTAAGCTCAACTTGAGTGTATTCGATCAAAATGCGACGTCACACCTAACAAGCCTTCTGACCATTGTTTGTTTATATATTACACAGTTTCGTCCCATGGTATTTTCGAACCCAAACGAATCTATAATTTGTTCAAACCCACAATCCTCCCCAACCCAACCGGAACCCAACCCCGGCAAACATCAAAAAACATACAATAACAAAACAAACAGGATTTTTGAGACACTCTTATTCACCATCCACCAGCATATAGTGCAATTTTGACCTATCGGCAGCAGGTGACTTTAGAAAATATTGTGTCAAAGGGGCAAATTGCTAATGATTTTGTCAACTTAATTAAATAATAATAAACCTTTAATTATAGAGATTTTCCTTGTTTTTCGTGAAGAATGTTAATCTTCAAATACTTCAGATTTAATGTACACTGACTCATAAAACATCTAACAATATCAATTGGTTTAAGTGTTTCTAGGTGTATAAGTAATTTGAGTCACGCCTCCTTTTACCACGATATTTAAGTAAATGTTCCAAAGGATCCACCTTGATTTATCTTTCGACTCTTCATCCTCATTCTTGCCCAAGAGTCTGATCTCGACAGCACCTTTTCACAATGTTGTTCTCACGCCCGCTCCCTCCTCTCTCTCTATATCCTGGCTTCTCTTGTAGCTATATTCCTGTCTCTTGGACATCTTTAACCCTTTCCCAGATATAGACGTTTTCTGACGCCTCTGCAGCAGACGGCTTTTTGAAAACATAGTGACAAAAGAAGAAATTGCACAAAACATGCAATTTCTCCATTTGCCACAATGTTTTGCACTTTTTGTCATGGGTTATCCATTCAATTATGGAGATTTTCTATGTTTTAACAAAATACTGCAGAATTGTCGTATGAGGGAAAGGGTTAATACTTCATCTTTTCAATACTGGTCAGCCTGATTTTCAAATAATTTTGTAGAAATGTTCCTAGGGTGACCTAGCTTACCTGACCACAAAATGAGTTAATGTGGTTGACTGTGGTTGGCATGACAAATCACATCACATATAAGTCAGGTGAGCGATATTTTAGTTCTATGGAGAACTTTGGTTGCTGTGGCATCAGAAAGGGGTGGAATGGGCCAATCTTTAAAATTCTTCTCCTCTGAATCCACTTGTCAGATTGCAATATAATTTGTTAGAAAAGTTCCTTTGGTAACCCTCTACAAAAACTGTTTAAGCCATAAGATTAGTTGAAATTCATACGCATTTTGATCCATCTGCAGCAGATAACTTTTGAAAACATATAGTTGCAAAAGGAGAAATTGCTCAATAATTAAGCTTTTATTTATATAGATTTTCAATAAGTTTACCTAGATGTTATCAAAGTTAACCACTGCATGTTATTGTTTGTGGAAAAGGGTATAAAAAGACTGAATTGATAAATGTTGATAAAAATGACAATACTTCTAGGACTTTATAAATGTTACAATACAATACAATCACTTATAAACTTTCCCACATGCGGCAAAAAATACAGCAGATGACTTTTAAATGGATGAATAATTTTTAAATACAGTTGAAAACAGTGTTATAAAAGGAGAAATTGCTCATTCTGAGCATGTAGTTTTCAGGCCAAATGTTCCAAAGAGCATAAGCACTAGCCTTCAACACACATTTTCTTTTACTAATTTCCCTATTTGAAATGTTTGATAGTGTTTTCGAGAGCTGTAATTGGGAAAGGGTTCAATTCAAATTATGTCCAATGTAGTTATTGATATAAACATTTCAAACTTACCGGACCTTAATACATGTTGTAAGTTTACTTTATCTTTCTTACTGTCTAGATTTGTTCTTATTTGCCTGATTTTGTTCATAAAAGGGAACTTGTTCCTATTACTGTTTATTGTTCAGAAATAAACGCAGTCTGAATTAAAATCAAGTAATTCATAAAAAACAAGTCAACTATGAAATATGATTACACTGGTACATGTGATATATTATCCTGAGAGTGTTTTACTGTAAGTCACTTGAAATTAATCCACTTACTACCTACATCTTTTAACATTTTCCCACATACAACACATCTGCATCTGATGTCTTTAAAAATAAGTACATCTATTGGAAATATTTGGCAAAAAGGAGAAATTGCTCATTGCTAACTGATGCTTTTTGAAAACATTATTGCTAAAGGAGAAATTGTTAATAATTATACTTTTGCCACAATGTTTTCGAATTTATTCAATATTTTTGACTGCATTGTCAATGTTTTCAAGGTCGTCTGCAGCAGATTTGTTGTACGCGGATTAACATTTTATAATTCTGTCCATGATCAGGTTTTTACTGTTTTTCAGCTGGGATTCTGCCTATGAACGAGAAAATGAATCGTTTAAAGACATGGGAGACGTTGGAGAGATTTGGTAATTTTCTTTATAATTATGTTTTATTAAGTCTACTGAATCAAAGATGGGATTATTAATTTGTTTGATTTTGTATTGTGTTTTATGCAGTTTTCAACAGTTTTGTAGTTATTGTATGTTATTTCTTAAGTAAGTTACTACATGCAGTACTACTTGCCCCAATTCCATCAATGATACTTAGCGCTTAGTAATATTGAAATTCTTTAGAGTGTATTTTATCATTTTTGTTTTCCTAAAATAAAGGCAAAAAGAATATATTAAAGTTTTATATATTAAACTATAAGGGAAACAAAACTGATGAAATATGCTTTTAACCCTTTCCCTCATATTGATGCTTTCTGATGCCTCTGCAGCAGACGGTTTTGTGAAAACAAAGTGACATAAGTAGAAATTGCTCAAAACAAGCAATTTCTCCTTTTCCCACAATGTTTTCCACTTTTAGTCGTAGGTTATCAATTCAATCATAGAGATTTTCTATTTTTTGACAAAGGCTGACACTCTACCATTACACCATTTTCGAAGATTGGAGGACAGATAGTAATTTTCTTTTTGACAAATATTTTGTCATAACATTTGATCTGTCAGTGATAAGGTGTTTCATTTATATATATATATATATATATATATATGCACAGTTCAAAGAATTATTTGAAAACAAAAAATTTATCATTCTTAAGCGGTAATGACATTTTCTCACAATGTTTTCGAAGGTTGTCTGCTGTAATAACTTATCAATCAATGTTTTTAGCCTTTTTCACTGATTCAGACAAATTTGAAATTGACAACATTTGAAAACCTTTATTGTGAAAAAAGAAGCAGTTGCCATGTATTCTTTTCCCACAATTTATTTTCTTAATTATTGACATTCCAAATATGCAGATATAAAAAAAATGTTTTCCCTTGGTTCAGTGTCCAATCAAGGAGAGGGGATCATATTAATTCTCGCACTGTTTTTAATATTCCCCCCTAAATTTGCATGGAATAGGGGATTTTTTTACATCTATAGACAAAGAATGAAAAATGCCTCAATGTGTTCATATATCAATTTAATTCCCTCTTGTTTTTGAATCCTAGATTAGACACTGATGGCTTCAGAGCAGATGAGTGACCCAGAGCTCTAGATCAGAAGAGTATTTCACATCCCCAAATCCTTATTTGACCCTCAAACCCTATATTGTGGGTACTCAAAAGATCGTCTGAGTGAGACGGGAGATATGGATGGGACAAGACCAACTCACTCCTCCTTATCTAGTCCTCTGAGATGACATTTCAAACTGGATATAAATTTAACCCTTTCGAAGTTTCCCACTCACAGAAAATCTGCAGCAGACACAAATCAAAGACCAATTATTCAATAAAGTTAAAAAATTGTGGCTAAAAGGAGAATTTGCTCAATATAAGCATTTCTACTTTTCAGATGCGAACGCATGCATCTGTATGAGGGGAAGGGTTAACAATTTTAAAATATCTACATTATTGTGCCAGGTTTGGTGAGGATACCATGGAGAAAGTGTTAGATTGGATTGACGATGGTGATGACATCACCGAGGATGACCACATAATTGACCTTGGTACTGGAAACGGAATGATGTGTATAGAACTGGTTAGTAGAATTTCCACCTGATACAGACATCTTTGGACGCATCTGCAACTGCTGACAATGTGAATGAAAACAGTGTACGAAAAGGAGAAACTGATCAAATTGTTTTTAAGTCCGACTCAAAATTATACTTCCAGTTTTGCTGATTGTAACTATTTTCTTCTGTGACATTTTTCTTGGAGGAGAAGTGTTTTCTATTCCCCACATGTAGATGCATTTCGCTGCATCTCTAGCAGATGACATTGAAAGCGTTGTTGCAATAGGAGAAATTGCTCATAACTTTGCAATTTCTCCTTTTAACCACAATGTTTTAATTTCTCTGGAATGTTTATACTTTCATAATGAGCTATTTCTCCTTTTGGCACAATGTTTTCAACCCTATTCACCAATAATTCTTCCATTTATAGATATAAAGAAATTGCCTCCATCAGATTGTTGTATTTGAGACAGGTTTCTTATTGCAGATTGTCTTATGTTCTTTCCAACAACCTCAAAACCTCCAAAGGTCAGTTTTTATGCCATTTGGGTCAAGGTCATTCAGTAATGATGAGGACTATCAATCCAGGGATTGTGAGTTTGAATATCAACTCGGCCATTCATTCTTTCTGTAAACCCCTCATACAACAAATCTGCAGCAGACAACTTTGAAATAAAACAAATTTGGAAACTCCCTTTAAATGAAAATACAGTAAATGAATAGAGTTGAAAACATGGTGACTAAAGGAGAAATTGCTCGTTTTGAGCAATTTCTTCTTTGGCACCGTGTTTTCAAAAAGCCGTCTGCTGCAGAGGCTTCAGAAAGCGTCTATATGAGGGAAAGGGTTACTTGACAAAAGTCATTGTGACTAGTGTCATATTTCTCCCACTAAAGGGCTAAAATTATATATGGGAAGGTAGCCATTTGCCTGTGGAAAATTTTCGTTAGTAATGTTCATTAGTGTACTAGTGCGAGAGAGCCAGGAAACACATTGCTAGGATAATCCTTTCCCTCATATAGGCACTTTCTAACGCCTGTGCAGCAGGCGACTTTTGAAAAAACTGTGACAAAAGACGAAATTGCTCAAAACAAACAATTTCTCCTTTTGACACGATATTTTCAACTCTATTCAATAAGTATGTCTTCATTTAGGGAGATATTTCCATATTATGGTTGAGATACTTTTAAAGTCGCCTGCTACAGATTTGTTGTATGTGGGAAAGGGTTAAATGGTCGCTGTATGATAACTGAAATACTGTGGTAAATTATGTTGAACTTCAAATTAATCAATGATGTGTATTTGGTAATTGTATTTTGCAGAGAAAGAGAGGTTATAAAAATCTGACAGGGGTTGATTATTCTGACTTGGCAGTGATGCTGGCCAATTCTGTCGCCAAGTCTGAAGGGTTTGATGATATTGAATTTATAGTGAGTTTTCAACATTTTAGATTATCTTTAACCCTTCTCTTCATACAGACGCATTTTGATATTCTAATGCCTCTGCAGCAGACAACTTTTAAAAAAAGTGACTAAGGGAGAATTTGCTCATAATGAGTAGCTTCTCCAATTTGCTGAAATGTCTTCAACTCTATTTAATAATAACTCTTTCAATAAGAGAGATTTTCGAAATTTTAAGCTACATGTTTTCAAAGTCACCTGCTGCAGATTTGTTGTATGTTGTATTTCCAACATTAAAACTGACTAATATGAGGAATGTGTAGTCGAATCAAATTGAAGTTAGGATCTGATAACAAAGTGGGATAATAAACTCGCTTTGCAAAATATTTGTTTCTTTGCAAATGTTCAAAGAAGTTTGCCACACATTCTAACCCTCTGCCAATTGCTGACCTCTTAAGCATCTTTGTCACAATGTTTCAAAACTACTCAATAATGATAGTTTCATTTAAAGTGATTTTGGAATCCACCATGATCCAGTGGTTAGCGTTGGGGATTTGAAACCGGGCGTCCATGGTTCGATCCTCAGTTGCTGCATGACATTCATGGTTGAGTGACCTTGGGCAAGGCACATTTCCTAGTCTAGTACTGGTTTGTTCACCCAGGGATCATGAATAAGTGAACTGTCACCGTGATATAACTGAAATAATTTTGAAAGCGGCTTAAAACCCTAACAAAACAAAGAAATAAAGAGATTTTACATATTTGCATGATGTTTTCAAAGTTGTTGGCTGCAGATTTGCTGTATGTGGGAAAGGGTGAAGATAAACAGTTAATTTTACTACAGTTTGATGCTTTGAATTCTTAGGTTCCAAATATTGGTGTTTTTATTAAGTATTGTGAGTGAAATTTGGAATTGGCAAAAATTATAAATATAATTTATGAAGAAAAGAATATACTGCATGATAACCTTTTTCCAACATACATCATAATAATGTGCAGTAGACCACTTATTGAATAAGTCTGCAAACAATGTGGCAAAAGGAGAAACTGGTTTTTTTTTCTTCTTAATAATTCAATAACCTTTTTCAAAGATTTTCAATAGTTTTGCCTTGATGTTTTCAGAGTCTTCTGCTACAGCTTCATTGTATGGGGGAAAGGGTTTAAAAGAAAAGTTCCAAGTTGTGTGTCACCTGTTTTGGGGATCACTTCTTTGACATATATCTGTCCGTCTGTCTGTCTGTCTGTCACTTACTGACCTATTTGCACTCTTGATTACAATGTAGCATGGAATCCGGAACCAAAATGCCTTTGCAGCTAACAAGTGTGAAAACTTTATGGAAAAATTAATAGAAACAAAAATATGTCATTTTCTCATTATAATTATGTTTCCTCCTTTTTGAGATAAAACAAAATGTTCAAAGTGGATGAGTGTTAAAATGTCATATTACGTTAAAGGTAGATCTTTTAACTGATACCATTTTTTGTGTCTTCTGGTTTGATCACCTGAATTTGAAAGTGTGTTTTTAATTCTGAGTTGAAACATTGTTGGTAAAGGAGGAATTGCTTATCACAATCCAACATACCATTCTGCAGCATACAACTTTGAAAACATCTGGGTAGAAATATTGAAACCTTAAAATTTAGAGAGTGATTACTGAAAAGAGATGCGAGCTGTTCATCATGAGCAATTTCTTCTATTGCCACAATGTTTTCAAAAGTCATGTGATGAAGAGGCGTCAGAAAGCATCTACATGTGAGAAAGATTTGAAATAATCAAATCACATGTCTGTATCTGTTTAAGTTAATTGACTGTTCATTTGTCAGACAGGAGATTTACTAAGTGAAGAAAGACCGAATCCCTGCACCTGCTTAAACAGGACATACAAAGCAGTGCTGGATAAAGGGACATATGATGCTATAAGTTTGATGCCAGGCGACTCCCTTACGGCGCAGAAAAAGTACAAGAACACAGTGAAGAGTTTAATGACACAGGACAGTCTGTTTTCGTTGACATCGTGTAACTGGTCCAAAGATCAACTCTTGAATTTCTTTAAAGAAGGTAAGTTGGAATTTGGAATTGATTGTGCAGATTTCAATCTCATTCTGTTTTTTTGGAGAAAAAAGTCTAGGTATTGTGATACCCTTGTAAGCACGTCTGTTTTTTGAATAAAAAAGTTGGGAGTATTGTGATACTTTTAGCGTCTTCACAAAACTTTAACCTTACCTCATAACACAAAAAAAGTTCAACATTTTCAAATGAAACTTGGTACACATGTTCCTAGGAACAAACTGCATGTCTATACCAAGTCATATAACTCTGGCTTTAATAATTATTCAGTTATGCCCCTCTTTTTACTTAGAAAAAAATAGACAAGCATTGGCGTTCGCTCTGCGGCGCTCTTGTTTTAGTTATATCACAGCTGTCAGTTCTTCTAATGTGTGTAACATGGTTGGCAACTGCATTTAACACAATATTGCCTGTCAGGCATTCTTTCCACTTTGACTATTTGGCCCATTGGTGGAAGGTGAATGAGTTAATGGATTGGGGTTCAACATCGTTTTCAATATTGTTTCAGTCATATCACAATGGCAAGTTCACCTACTCTTGCGTTTTCCTGGCTTTCTCACACCAGTACTCCACACAAAGTGCTTTCCAAGCAACTGGCTGATTTTCCACATAGTGTTGGTGGAACACAAATGTAGTATCTAAAGTTGTCTGCTGCAGGTTTACTATTTGTGGGAAAGGGTTAATATCATGATGAGAAAAAAATCTTTATTTTTTCAGATTTTCGACTTGAGGCTCAAATTCCGTTTCGAACATTCCAGTTTGGGGGACAAACAGGCAGTACTGTGACCAGTCTTGTGTTTAAACTTAATTCATGAATCTCAACCTTAGGGAGTTTAACTCTCTTCTACTCATGGACACTTGATTGAAAATCATTAAATTCTTTCCTTTATTAAAAATGTCTTTACTTTACTGTTGTAGTGGACTTTTAGAAAGACATTTGCTATAGAGTCAAGAAAAGCCTGTATCACTTAACCCCATTTTACACACAACAAATCTGATGCAGGTGACTGAAAACCATGCAAAATCCAGATGACTGGGATACTGGTGATAGTAAGCCAGGAAACATGTTTGATGAGCTGGCTGCCATATATAACTCAAATATGGTTGAAAACAGCATTCAACTCCATTACCAATCATTGAATTGAAGCTGAAAATATATATTCGGATAAATATTTAGAAGATTAAGCGTTAATTTTAAAATTGGATATATTAAATATTGTGGGAAAAGGAGAAATTACTGATCATATTTTTTCAATTTTTATTATTTTTGTAAAATAAATAAATCTTTTGTTTAATGCTACCCTTATCTTTTTTTAAATTCCTTTACCTTCACACAAACATGAAAGTCTTCTGTAGTTGGAAAAGAGTATTATCCTTAATTAACTCTTTCCCACTTGTAGACACATTTTGACGCATCTGCAGCAGATGACGTCTGAAAACATTGTGGCAAAATGTTTTTACTCTATTTAATAATCACTCATTTATTGAGATTTTTCACGTTTTTGTCAGCATGTTTTAAATGTCGTCTGCTGCAGACTTGTTGTATATGGGGAAGGGTTAAAGCCATCATATTGCCTGTGTAAATTGAACTGTACCAGACTGTGTACATACTATGGTCAGTTACATAGAATATATACATATAGTCTTCACTGATCTACCAGTCAGGTGAACCCCTTTGTTGTGTAGTCTTAGAGCGTCGAGGTCGCATGATCAATACATGGCGAGCCAATGACTTTAAAAATTTTAGTAATGGCTTTGGCACTCATGTTTGTTGGGTTAGTATTACGACTGACACACTGGCGTCGTAATTATAAGACTGATAGTGTTGTAAAACACCATGCAGATGAACAAGTTTAATGTACACTGAACCATGCAGTCCGAATCTTTAAGATGTTGTGTGAACATTTGGAAGTCATGGTGGCCGCTTCATAGGCGCCTTGCAAGCTAATAAAAAAACAAGCAAATTCAGAGAATTATGGTCCCCCGCTTTGGGGGTCTTATTGGTTGGGTTGCAACGCTTCCTGGCATATTGTAGGCAAAGGTCATGGTGAAGGTCAAATATTTGGTACTGATGGAAAGGGCTTGTTGTAAGGAATACACATGTAAAATATGAAAGCAATACTTGTTATGGTTCAGAAGTTATGCTCAAAGTTAACATTTTTGAAATGTAGGTCAAAGGTCATGATGAAGGTCACAAGGTCAAAAATATGGGTACTGATGGAAAGGGCATGAGAGCACTACCTCTTATGGTTCAGAAGTTATGATAAAGATTAAAATTGTGGAAATGTAGGTCAAAGGTCATGGTGAAGGTCAAATATTTGGTACTGATGGAAAGGGCTTGTTGTAAGGAATACACATGTAAAATATAGAAGCAATACTTGTTATGGTTCAGAAGTTATGCTCAAAGTTAACATTTTGGAAATGTAGGTCAAAGGTCATGATGAACGTCACAAGGTCAAACATATGGGTACTGAGTGAAAGGGCTTGTCACAAGGAATACACATGTGAAATATAAAAGCCCTACCTGTAATGGTTCAAAAGTTATGATCAAGGTTAAAGTTTTCAAAATGTAGGTCAAAGGTCAGAAGGTCCAAAAATATGATACTGACGAAAAGGTCTTGTCACAATGAATACACATGTGAAATAAAAAAGCCCTACCGGTTATGGTTCAAAAGTTATGATCAAGGTTAATATTTTTAAAATGTAGGTCAAAGGTCAGGGTCAAGGTCACAAGGTCAAAAAAATTGGTATTGATGGAAAGGGGTTGTCACAAGGAATACACATGTGAAATATGAAAGCAGTACCTATTACGGTTCAGAAGTTATGACCAAGGTTAAAGTTTTTGTGACAGCGTGACGGAGGGACTGACGGACGGACTGACGAATGAGAAATAATAGTCCCCGCGCTTTCGCTAAAGCGGGGGACAAAAAATAAACGAAAATCTATTATATATAGACTACATGTATAGAGTATACATTTTTATTGTGTCGCCCTACGTAGCATGGTAGGCCCTTAGGGATTTTTTTTTTTGTCCGGTGTCTGTCCATCACACTTTCAATGAGCAGGTGCAGGTGACACACGTGCTCCGCGGAGCACTCCATTTTAGTTTTTTTAACCTACTCCTGTGTTTCCTGGCTTTCTCGTACTAGTTCTCCACACAACAGACTTTCCAAACAACTGGCTGCTTTTCCACATGGATTGTTAACCCATTTGTGGAAGACGACCAACACTTTTCACCAAAGGGACTTGCTCCTGTATGATCTAAAAATTTTTTAGTTAATGTGATCGCCCTATGTCCGGCGTGCATCCTTCAACATCTTCTCCTCCGTAACCAGTGGCTTAAATTCGGATGAAACTTCACAGTTGGCATCCTCTCTATGACCTCGCCAGATTTCCTTCTAATTTTTGGGATCTATGCAGAATTCTGGTTTCCATGGCAACCAAATGAACAAAAACTTTAAAATTCTCCTTCTCCCAAACTGGTTGGCCGATTTTGAAATAGTTTTGTAGAAATGTTCCTTGGGAGACCCTCTAGAAGCCATGTTGATTGGTCAAAAACCATGGCCAACAGAGGACGGGGCTTTTTTTGCCTTATATGGCTATAGTGGAAACTTAAAAAAATCTCCGACAAAAGAATAAGATTTTAAATTATTTTGGAGAAATGTTCCTTGGGTGACCCTCTATCAAATTCCTTCAAGCCATGCCGATTGTTTAAAAAACATGGCCACCAGGGGGCGGGGCTGTTTTGCCATATATGCATAGTCAAATTTAACCAAAGAAAAAAGAATTCTCCTCCGAAAGTGTCCAGCTGATTTTCAAATAATTTTGTGTTCTTGGGTGACCCTCTTTTAGATTCCTACAAGCCATGTTGATTCGTCAAAAAAATCTTCTCCGACGAAAGAGTTCCTGGATTGTTTAAAAAACATGTCTACCAAGGGGCGGGGCTGTTTTGCATTATATGACTATAGCGAAAGCTTGAAAAATCTTCTCCCAAAGTGTCTGGCAGATTGTTGAATAATTTTGTAGAAATGCTCCTTGGATGACCCTCTTTGAGATTCCTTCCAGCCATGCTGTTTTGCCTTATATGGCTGAACTGAAAAATAAATCAGTTGAGCGATCCAGGGCCATCATGTTTCAAGACCATACAGGAGCAAGTCCCTGTGCTCGTCATAGTGACTATTGCCCAACCCAAGGAAATTATGCCCGTTCTGCAGTTATTAATTACACAAGCTTTTTGTGTTAAATTTTGACCTCTAAATCGAAAGGGGTCATACCCAAATTCCCTTTCAAATCTGATGCAATTGGACCCAAGCATTCTGCAGTTATTAATCGAACCAACTTTTTCAGTTCAATACCAGTGACCGTAAACTCAATAAGGATAATCTACTCGTCATCCTCCACACATAAATTGAGGACAATCGACCCAAACATTCCCTTTATTAACCCTTTCCCTCATATAGACGCTTTCGGACGCCTCTGCAGCAGACAGCTTTTTGAAAACATAGTGACAAAAGAAGAAATTGCACAAAATGTGCAATTTCTCCTTTTGCCACAATGTTTTCCACTTTTAGTCATAGGTTATTCATTCAATTATGGAGATTTTCTATGTTTTGACAAAATACGTTCAAAGTCGTCTGCTGCAGAATTGTCGTATGAGGGAAAGGGTTAATCAGACAAGATTTGTGCGTTTAAGGTCACCGTGACCTAAAAATGAATAGGTGTGATCAATCGGACAAGATTTGGTCTACCGATGGACCAACATGTGCACGAGGGGCATAATTATTTCTCTATTTGCCACAATTATTTCAAAGTTGTCTGCTGCAAATGAGTCAAAATGTGGGAAAGGGTTAAACACCCACCTTTCTTCAGCAGCCAGATTTAAAAAAAAAGTTGAAAATAATGTGACAAAAGTAGTCTGCTGCAGATGCAAGTGTAAATGAAGCAGGTATCACACAATGTCCCATCGATCACCATGTTTTCTGTATCATTGAAGGAATAGTTCCGATTCCTTAACCAGTGGAATATTTGACATTTTTGGGCAGGTAGAATTTATCAGTTTTTAATCTGCACCTCACTTGAAAGATGTTTTGTCTAGGAATGAATACATTGTGTGCCAAAATAAAACTTGAAACTTAGGTTTTCAAGAAGGTGGTGAATCACGTTTTGAAATGGGCATTAGTCGGTTGACTGCTGGAACTGAATTTGTGAACCCTCTACCACCATAGTCAGGCCAACAGGTGCAAGTGCCAGCAAAACATTTTTATCTTGATATTCCTTCAGTTAGCTACGACTGTCAAACTTAAACCTGGACAAGTCCATTAACACTTCCCACATACAGCAAATCTGCAGCAGACGACTTTAAACATATTTTGTCAAAAAAATAGAAAATCTCTATAATTAAATGGATAACCTATGACTAAAAGTGGAAAACATTGTGGCAAAAGGAGAAATTGCTTGTTTTAAGCAATTTATTTTTTTGTCACTATGTTTTCAAAAAGCAATCTGCTGCAGAAGCGTCAATATGAGGGAAAGGGTTAAAAACATTCTGCCTTGAAATGGTTAAGGAATCAAATGATCAACAACTAAGATGAGACAAAAACAACATTTAATCCAAAAAATAACAGTCGTTCCATACTATTACACCAACTGTTCGGGCATTCCTCGTCACCAGATAATATCTCGCTACCGTAACTTGATTTTTCTTTAACCAAGACCTTTTTCTTTTTTTAATAAGATCATTACAATTAATTATTCTTTTTACCTTGTTTTAAGTTTCGGTCATTTTTTTAACCCTCAATTATGCCGATAAATTGTCCACATGTATAACTTAAGTTCCCTCTGTGTATGAGAACTTTGTGTTCAGTCATACTGGAGACATTTTTTTAATTATATTTCCCCCTTATCCCGCCCCCCTTGTATTCTTTTATATTACTTTTTTTAAAGCTCAGGCAAATTTGAGGGTTAAAGTTTCTTTTTGCTATCATTACGATTTTTTTTTTACTTAACAAGCACATGTTTTAAGCATTGTATAACGAAACACACAATAACGTTCATGGTTTCAAATTATTTTGAAAGCATAACTCAATTCTTATTTTCAAATCATACTGGTTTCTATTTTAACATCTTTTAATTAAATGACTTAAACATTACTCACCATTGTTTAAGAGCATGAAACGCTGAAGATTAAAACTAACTAAACAAAGCAATAGGGGAAGATTAAGGAGAAAGGTTACATATTTATATAAGTATTTATATTATAGACTGTCAGAAATTGTTTATCTTAAGTTTAAACCTTCGCTTTTCTATATGACCCTGTCCATTGAAAAAGGTACAAGTTGTGAACAGTGTAAATGAAGATCGTTCTGAGCATCCACACAGTCTTATCAAGATCTACATTGTTCACATATTATTGACATAGGCTTGTAATTTGTTTTACTGGGATTTAACGCAGTTTTCAACATTATTTCACTTACATCATGGCAACAGTTCACTTTTTCATAATCCCTTGGTAAACAAACCAGTACAAAGATATGTGCCATACACAAGGGCACTGCACCATGACGACTAGGGATCAAACCCAGGACGCCCAGTTCCAAATCCCCGACGATTACCACTTGGCCAGGACAGATTTCCATATAGGCTTGTTAGAAGCTTCTGTAAAAATGGAGCAGATGTTCAGGCTGAACTGAACCTACACCGTCAGAAATGCCCAACTTGTACCCTTTTCCATGGACAGACAGACAGGCTCTTATAACCCTTTCTAGTCAATTTTGGTCAACTTTCTTATGAAGAGTGAAGTTTACAGTAAAATCATGTATGTTCAATTCAAAAATATTAACCCTTATCCTGTTGTATGCAACTATAAACAATATTTGCTATCTCTTCTATATGTAAACTAGCCCTTTCCCATGTGCAGATGCATCTGCATCAGATGACTTAAAACATAGTGGCAAAAGGAGAAATTGTTCATTATATTTGTATATATTCCATAATTGTTTCATTTATGGAGATTTTCCAATATTTTGCCAAGATATTTTTAGTTGTCTGCAGAAGATTTGTTGTTCATGGGAAAGAGTTGACTAATCTATACCAAAATCAGCTTCCACACAAGTGAAATCTAATCTGGTCTATATTTTAGTAGTCGACCTTGTGTTTGCAGTCACCTCTATTAAGCAGCCACTCGAAGATTAACTGTAACAATATTTTCTTCTTTATTTGACTTGTATTAAGCAGCCACATGTATTCAACAGCCAAATTTTGACTCTTCCCCTGGGTGGCTGCTTAAGACAAGTTTGACTGTTATTATTATTGACAAAGAATAAATCTATAAAATTGCAAGACCTTGTCAAAAATCATGGATGACAATACAGGAAAACATTAGAATAAGAGTTAAACCTGTACAACGTACATGCTTTTTTCCCCATACAGATAGCAAACAAGTATGTCACACAGAATGAAGGAATAAATCCCTATGAAAGCTACAGCTCGTAATTTGTATTAATGCCAATAAACTTTGCTATGTTATAAAATAACAAGCAGCAGACATTTTTTTGAAGATATTATGGCAGGAAAAGAAATTGCTCATAATGAAAAATTTCTCCTATTGCCACAGTGTTTTCAACTCTTTTCAGTAATTACACTTGCATTTCCCCTAAAATGGTTTTCCGAGCTGTCTGCTTCAGATTTGTTAAATGTGGGCAAGAATCAACTTACAGTGTTGTTCAACAGAAAATTCTGTAAATAATGTTTGCTTACCTTTGGGGAACTTAACATTTCTTTCCACAGAAGTTTGTAACCCTTTCTGACGCCTCTGAAGCAGACGTCTTTTGAAAACATTGTGACAAAAGAAGAAATTGCTCAAAACAAGCAATTTCTCCTTTTGATACAATGTTTTCAACTCTTTTT
The DNA here is from genome assembly GCA_031761405.1 of Serripes groenlandicus. Taxonomy (NCBI): domain Eukaryota; kingdom Metazoa; phylum Mollusca; class Bivalvia; order Cardiida; family Cardiidae; genus Serripes; species Serripes groenlandicus. The sequence continues at coordinate 27,844,609 of JASEVX010000007.1, forward strand.
AATAATTGAAGTCTCATTTATAGAGATTTTTCACGTTTTTGTATATTGGTTTTCTAAGTCGTCTGCTGCAGATTTGCTGTATGTGGGAAAGGGTAAATATACAAACACAATGATTCCCAAACAAAATCTGACAGTCAAAAAGTCCTAGGGTTTGTACTTACACCACACCAGTCAACATTACAATAATAAATGATTAAATTTTTAGAAAGCAAAGTTTTGTCGGCCCAAATTTGGCCACAGGGTTTTCCTCCTCGTCAAGTGATTGGCTAAACAACTTGAAAACAGTTTGACAAAACGAAAACACAATGGTTCTATTACCAAAGCAATCATGGTGACCCGTTTTATTTATACCCATAGTTTCGGTTCTTTCCTTTAACCCTTTCCCATATACAACAAATCTGCAGCAGACATATATCTAGGCAACGATATTGAACATTTCAATAAAGGAAAGTATAATCATTAACATTGCGGCAATTTCTCCCTTTGATACATGTTTTTAAAAATTGTATGTAGTTTGGAAAGGTCTAAAAGCATATCCCACTGCACATGACTTTTACAACATATGCAATGAAAGTATAACCATTGAAATCATAATGGCAAAAGGAGAACATGCTCATCATGACCAATCACCCGTTTTGCCATAATGTTTTCAAGGATTGTCTGCTGCAAATGCATCAAACAAGATCTCAGCATGTTAGAAAGGGTTCATTACCATATACTTTATATTGCCAGTACTTGATGAGGAGAAATAAGAAGAGAAAGAAGAGAGAAGCCACAGGATTATTATATTTAACGAAGACCTAAAAGCATTTTCACAAAAATATTTCCATCACAATGTATTCCAAATGCTTCATCAAAACTTGGCCTTTTCTTTGAAGACCTTTATTTTTGTCATCCAAGGTAGAAAATAAAACTAACTGTAAGCAGTAAAAATTAAAATTTTCAATTGTACATTAACAGTACATAGTAAAAGAGATATTTAGATTCCAAACCTTGGGCGTTTCCCTTTCCCATGCATACGCAGCAGACGACATTTTGAAAACATTGTGACAAAAGAAGAAATTGCCCAAAACCAACAATTTCTCCTTTTGCGACAATATTTTCAACTCTATTCAATATAATTTTTTCATTTATCAAGATTTTTCATATTTTTGCCCAGATGATTTCAAAGTCGTCAGCTGCAGATTTGTTGTATGTGGAATAGGGTTAAGCCTTTATAATAGTCAGTCCTAATATATCATGGTGGTGACTAATGTATATTTTAAACAAGAATCCTTTTCTTCAAACCACATTAGAAAATTAACTTTAATTCATTTTTTACAGGGCTCAAATATGTTTATACATAACTTATCAGTGTTTCTTTTCAATGAAAAACTACCTCATATATATGTAAATCGGCCACATTTTGGCTTTAACTCTTGGACTTCTGTCTCAGGTTTGAAGATCAGATAGTCAGTTATTTTATATTTTACAAAATAACAACTAAAACTCTGTGTAAGATTATAGGCCACAATACACGGAAATAGACCTTCAGGATCTCAGATTCAGAAAAATATGCACCAGATAACATCTAGACATCTAACATAATGTTATTGAATTAATTATTGTGGCAAAAGAAGAAATTGCATATTGTAAGCAATTTCACAATTTGCCACATGTTTTCTAAGTCATCTGCTTCAAACACGCTAAATTGTGTCTGCATTTGGGGAATGGTTATTTCCCAAAACTTTGAAAGTCGATTTTTGAGTAACAGGCACAAACGATGATCCAATGTTTGAAATGTTATAATCAGATAAATTTGATAACAATAATGAGTTTTCTATAAACCATTTTAAGAAAACAAGGCATTTTTTTTTTCAAACAGTGTTCTCTGGAGAAGTAATATTTCCTCCTTCAAAAATGTTTAAGCCACCTATACAATACATTAATGTTTCCATCATTTTTTGAGATTTTTTATTTTTTGTGTGATTTAGAAAAGTCCAAAACTTGGAAAAACTTGGTTAACCCATATTCTCAGAAATGTTTGCACTCTAATTATATTTAACAATCATAATAATATTTTGCAATAAATATATGATATCTTAAGATAACCGAATACAGAGTTTACAAGAGACAATACAGCAGGTTAAGGATTACCCTATCTCTGAATTGATGTCAAATCATTTTTATACTTTTTTATGCTTTTCAGGATGAAAACACATTTTATGTACAAGACGTTTTTTTGTTTTTTTTTTTAGCAAGTCTAGTTTTAATTAAAACATCCTTTCCAAGAAATATTTGTATAATTAGTCTTGTAATAAAGCTAACACTTAAAGTGTCTTTATTTAAGTCAAGTTATACAGTATAATGATACAAGAAATGGGTTCATTTATTAGGAATGAACAAAACCAGAACATTAATTATATTTGCTCTCTTTTTTTTTTTAAACAAATTATTTAAACTTTTTACAATTTCAAAATGAAATTTCTACAATTTACCTCTAAATAACTTTGTACATGTCACATACTGGTTTCTGCCATTAAGAATCGTCCAATTAAAGTTTTAACCCAAACCGACATACAACAAATCTGCAACAGCAATGATTGAAAAAACACCAAGTCAAAAAAACATGAAAAATCTGAATAAATAAAAGTATCATAATAAAGTTCAATACATGTACAATGTGGCAAATGGAGCAAATGCTTCTTTTGTCACACAATACTTTCAAAATTTGACTGATGCAATTGGGAAAGGGATAACACTATCCCTCATACAGATGCAGCAGTCAACTTTTACAAACATAGTGCCAAATGGAAAATTGCTCATGATGTATTTTTTACCATTGTTCTGATCTTTTACTTTCATTTGCAGAGATTGTTGACATTTTTGCAAAGATGTTTTCAAAGTTGTTTGCTACAGACTTGTTGTATGTGGGAAAGGGTTAAATTGGATGCGTGTTTAAGAATCAGTACTTTACTATATTATTCCTCAACGGAGAAGTTGTTCATAGACTAATATACCGAATTTCAAACTATTGGATGTATAAAGTTACGGCAAAATAGATGAGAAACGCAGCAATGTACAAAAAGAACTCAAATAGGTTTTATTTTATAACGATAAATATGTCTATAAGAAAATCGATTACATATTAAAAGAACAAGTGATTATTTAAAACTTTCAATGATGACTATTGAAATATTTATATTTTGCTTGATGTCTGATGCCAATAACTGGCATAGTTATTAAAGTTTGCCAAGAAACGAAAAAGGAGATTTTATCAACTTACGAGTCAATATTTTTAAAAATATCCAATAATCAGATTCGGGCAATGCTTTTTGCAACAACACAAGCCTTGTGATAAAAGGGCGGCCTTACAACAAGTTTGAAACTAAATACAGCATTAGTCAAATAAATGTTCTTTTTTTTTTTAATTAAAAACTCAACACATAAGTTGAGGATTGAAAATGATTTAAACTACACTGTAGAAAGATTTTTATCATTCTATAACAAATCCAGTTTGAAAGATGAATAATATTTAAATCTTAAATCAAAACATATGCATTCATGAACTTTTTCCCCATGCAGATTGATCTTGACAGACCTGATCCATACAACTTTTGAAAACATTGTGGCAAAAGGAGAATTTGTTATAAATAATGAACCTCTCTTTTTGTCACGATGTTTTCAACTAGTATTCTTTTCAACTAAATTCAATATTCTTTTACAGAGAATTGCACTTTTTTGTCAAGTTGTTTTCGAGGTCATTTTCTGCAAATCTGTTGTATATATAGGAAAAGGGTACAGAATTTATCATTTGATAGAATGAATGTATATTGTTTTATGGCGCATCGACAGCTAAGGTCATTTAGCGCGCAATTAAATTTAATTATTCATGATTCCTGGGTAAACAAACCAGTACTAGGCTAGAAAATGTGTCTTGCCCAAGGGCACTCCACCATGACCGTAGTGCCGCGACTGGGGATCGAACCCGGGACACCCGGTTTCGAAATCCCCGACGCTAACCACTCGACTACAGTGGATTCCTCATTTGATAGATTGGATCTGACTACACTGTTAGTTTAAACAATCTCTTTACACATTTTTCACTATACATAATTAACCAGGTGCAATAAACCGAACAAAAGGGTGAAAACAACTGAAGAACTAGAATACTAAAACTGCTCCATTTTAAGTACAAGATTATTCAATATATTCAAGCAGCTTTTTATAAAAGGAAGGAAAATACACTTTACATGGTATATAGATTTTTACAAAAATTACTTGCATGCTTGTATTATTTTTGTAATGAAAGTCCAGAGGTTTGAGTCATTATGCATCAACAAAAGACAAACGAATCTCGTCATTTTCATCGTGCTCAATCTCCCAAAACCCATATATAGGCACGAAATAAAAAAATATGAAATTTAATATCTCGGCTTCAGGGGAGTAGTTTTCAACAGAAAATCCCAAATTCCGGCAAGCCAGTTTTCTTTCTGCACTTCACATACTTATATTGACTGAACTAGTCTTAAGATCAATTAGTTCTAAACTAATCGGTTTTCAAGCAAGTATTCTACCCCCCCTAATAATTACAGTCTCTACTGCAACATAAACATAATTCATGTTTCTCTCATTTAATAAAAACCTTTTCCTAGTTTGAGCTTTGTTTAATCTTAACAACCCAAATCAAACATATCGAGAGCAAGTATTCCCTCAAAAGTTTAAATATTTGTTCATTTGCAATATAGTACCAAGGCTCAAAAATGAAACGCCTGTTTGTGTTTGGATTCCATTTTGAACCCATATTATCCCATTTATATTAAAAACCCATTAAAGGTACATACCATTTACAAACAATACTTTGCCTAAATTCCAAAATCGTTCTGAACAGAAGCCCTCTCTCTACTCTCCTCAGATTCAACCTTTAACCGTTTGTTTATCAAAGATCTAGATAGGGAGGCTCATAGTGGTCTTTTGCTTGCAGTATCCGTTTTATTTCTCAACAAACCATGCTGTGTGTCCTCATTAAAATTGTCTCAGCGACATAATTTCATTGAGTTCCAAAAACAAAGGGTTTGTGTAGAAATGACAAGATGCGTTTCTGAAACAACAAATGCTCCGAGCAGCAACAAAAGTTGGTTTTAAGACAGTTGCAACGTCCAATCATTAAACATGTTGACCCTTTCCCACATATATACGCGTCCTGACGCCTCTGCAGCAGACGGCTTTTTGAAAACATAGTAACAAAAGAAGAAATTGCACAAAACGTTCAATTTCTCCTTTTGTCACAATGTTTTCCACTTTTAATCATAGGTTATCCATTCAATTATAGAGATTTTCTATATTTTGACAAACTATGTTCAAAGTCATCTGCTGCAGAATTGTCGTATGAGGGAAAGGGTTAATACATTTTGACACCTCTGCAGCAGATGATTATTGAAATATTTATGAGGGGGCATAAATATTTCAGATTCTGAACTAAAAACCACAAAATTAGGTTGAAAGAGACAAATATTTATCTCTTTCCTACATGTCAACACATTTTGACACCTCTGCAGCAGATGATTTTTGAAATTTTTCTGAGGGGGCGTCACATTTCAGATTCTGAACTAAAAACCACTTTATCTAGAGCTTTGTTAATGGTTACAAAATTTCCATCCATGGAACAAATCTCTTAACAATTACTCGCCAATGAACCATCTTTCGTGTGTAAAGTCACATCATTTCTCCATAACAAACAAATGCCTCTTGCAAAAAAACAAAACAAACTTGAATGTATAAAAATAATACATTTGTAAAAAATATGATAAAAAATAAATCAACATCGCAGCCAAGGTGGTTTCTATTTTTTATTTTTATGAGAGTCGGTTACACATGGCTCCCCAAAAAATATTTTTTTACAGAGTGTATAAAAGTCATTTTACATCCACCTAAGTCATTTAATTGACATGATGTTTTGAGAGTTCTCTGCATGGAAAAGTGAAAGAATTAAAACCATTGAGAGAAAAGATGAAATTGTTGATTTCTTCCCAGTTTAACACAAGACACAGTTTGAGGGTAAACTGGGATTTTAGAATGTTAACTATGCACCTATCTATCTATAGCTCTCTGCTTTTACCCTTTCTCTGATAGAATGAAACTGCAGCAGATGACTTTGAACACATCTGGAGGAAATAAGGGGATTTTTTTCCTTTTCCCGCAATGTTTTCAAAAAGATTCTGCAGGAAATGCATCAAAACGCATCCGTTTGAGGGGAAGGGTTTAAGGGCCTTAACAAAAAGAAGAGGCAAATTAATTCATATTTCATACACTGTAAAGATAAAACAGAACAGTTTAGCAGAAAGACAAAAACTTTGGTATACTTAAAGAAAAAATTACCTAGCACTTTTTTTAAATCTATCTGCTACACTGTTTGAAAACAAATTCTTTGTGAGGAAAAATATGATCAGAAATTACCGCACAAAGAAAATAGAAACCACCTAAAGCTGCTTGCTTCCCCATCTGAACACATAACCATGAAAACCTGGCATGTATTTCTTCAACTCCAATTTAATTTTTTTATCAAATGAATTATAAATAATGATATTTTTTGAGTCACCAGACAGACTAACATTATATACATCATTTTTTGAATATCTATAAAAAAATTGTATATAATTAAGAGTTTCTAAATACACACCAGATTCCACAGATTTGAGAGACTAGGGCCAAAAAGGCTATAACTCCTGCTTTATTACAGTGACGGCAGATTTGTCATCTTGAATTTCGCTATCAGGGCTCTGGACGCCATTCTGCTGTATCTTTTGTACTTCCACTGCACCGGTAGCTTCTTCTGCATCTTCGAAATTGGCAGCAGTCTCAACGTCTTCTTCCGCTTCCTCTGCTTCCTCTGCTTCCTCTTCTTCTGTCTCTTCTTTAACACTGAAATAAGCAATATTATAAGCCATCAAAGATACAGATATAGCGACAGCATCTTGAGGGCTTATCGACTTTCTGTAACAGAACCATATTATGGTAAATTGTTGTTAATCTACAAGGCCTATACTGTATGTTATTTCTCAGAAGAGCTTTTTTTTATGGTAATTTATGCCGCCTTGAAAAGCATTTCAGTCACATAGCAGTGTTTCCTGGGTAAATTACCAGTACCGACAACTTATTACAATCGGTCTCTGGCTTATTTCAATTCTGGTTAAACAGGAGATGTTTGCAAACATTATTCCCCTCTAAGCATAACATTGTTAGGAAGATCAATCAGAACAGCTTTTTGTGTTCAAAGTCACCATAGGTTAAGATACGAGATCAAGAACTTACCTGGCAGATGAATCGACGGTTACTCCACGACCCTTAGGAGCTTTTGTTGCCTTCTTTTTTGGTGTAGACTTTGGCTTGATTTTAGGACGTCTTATTCCCCTAACAACAGCACGGGGTGGTCGTGCAAAGAATGCCCTTTCCTGTAAGAAATAGAAATGGGTTTGTTGTGGTTATGTTAGATTAACCCTTTCTCACAAACACATCAACATCTAGGCAAAAATATGGAAAATATGTGTAAATGAACGTATAATTATTGAATAAAGTTAACAAAATTGTGGAGAAATTGTTTGCTGCAATTATTATTTTATTATTTCGTCAAAACCTGTCAGCAAATGGGAAAATAATAATTACCAGTACTACCGATAAGTTTTATCATGAAACATTGTATCATTTGTGATGCAATTCCTAAAACTCTGAGCGCCAAGAAGGGAAACCAATATGAATGACCGCATCTAAGTCTACACAAATAGTGCTAAATGACATGATGGGTGTATAGATTTGTGTTTTTGTAGGCGTCAAAAACTAGAAATATCACTGAAGGTGATGAATACCCCCAGCTGGTGCCTGACAATATACATATGTTTGAGAAATTCAAGGGGCCATAACTCATTTAAAATTAATTTGAGTGCAACACGCCGACAATATGCACAACTGGGCTTGGTATCAATCATTCTTGTGAAGTTGTATTGAATTCTGACCAAGGGTTGCTGAGAAATAGTGTTCACAAGAAATGTCTACAGACCAACTATGTATGAGAAATTCAAGGGGCAATAACTCATTTAAAACAAGTAACTGGATTGCAAGCAATACCATAGTCCCCTACCGGTTTGCACTAAGTCCAAAAAGGGGCATAACTCATTAAAAAATTGACGAAATCCCAGGAAACGCGAACTTGATCTGTGACACATGATTACAAAGGCATATACAAAATTTCAGCTCAATACCTCAAAGCATGTAGAAAAAAAGTGCGGAAAACTGATTTGCCGGACTGACTGACAGATGGACGGACTGACGGACGGAGTGCAAACCTAAGAGTCCCCTTCGGCACGCCGGTAGGGGACTAAAAAATTCAAGTGTAACACGCCGACAATATGCACAACTAGGCTTGGAATGAATGTATATTGTTTTATGGCGCATCGACAGCTAAGGTCATTTAGCGCGCAATTAAATTTAATTATTCATGATCCCTGGGTAAACAAACCAGTACTAGGCTAGAAAATGTGCCTTGCCCAAGGGCACTCCACCATGACCGTAGTGCCGCGACTGGGGATCGCCCGACGCTAACCACTCGACCACAGCGGATTCCTCACAACTAGGCTTGGCATAAATCATTCTTGTGAAGTTATATTTGAATTCTGACCAAGGGTTGCTGAGAAATAGTGTTCACAAGAAATGTCTATAGACCAACTATGTATGACAAATTCAAGGGGCAATAACTCATTTAAAAATAATTCAAGTGCAACACGCTGACAATATGCACAACAGGCATGGTATCAATCATTCTTGTGAAGTTATATTGAATTCTGACCAAGGGTTGCTGAGAAATAGTGTTCACAAGAAATGTCCAGACCAACGGACGGACCGACCGATAAGCGCGACTCCTATATAGCCCCCATATACTACGTATCTGGGGGTATAATAACTTTATTTAAAAGCAACTATTTTCAAAGATGTCATCTTAAAATGCATGACAAGGAGATAAATTTAATCTTGAACCTTACACCAAACACTCAATCCCATGAAGGACTTTTGTCAATCATCAGAAAGAGTGGATGGCCAAGCCGTAATTTTAATCATGACAACTGGCTCTCATCATTACTGAAGGGGCTATTGCAGCTCGGCTCCTAAAAAATGAAATGGCAGACTTATGGATTTCACACAATCAGGAGACTAAATACACCACACTATGTGCCTAAATAGCCAGCATTCAGGGCCAACCAAAATGAAAATATTCATGATCTACTTACAGGTATTCTATAGAAAGGCATGGGCATGCCCCTCCCCCCTCTCATTGCACGTGGATTCATCATGGGCCTTGGAGGCATACCATATGGCCTGTTCATACCTCTGAACATCATTCCACGCCCACCACCTCTGTGAAAGTATATGAACCACATTGATATTTATGAAAAGGGACCATCCTACAACACCTCTGTGCAGTCTGATCAGGTTCTTCTAGGTTTGCCATATTATCAAGCAAACATTCTGGAAGACTTCAAAATGGTTAGAACCAAAAGCTGACAATACAATTGGTCCTTATTGCATTAAATTCAAAAACCTTCCACGATTGGTTAACATGTTATGATGCTCTTTTAGTTTTCCTCCTTTTTCAAGGTACTATTAGATACAAATTTTCAAAGCAAACACATCTGAAAGACCTCAGATAAATGATCCCTATACGAGTATGCGTCCATCTACCAAAGTAGGCGACACAATAAGAGGTAAGCGACCTTGGAATAAGTGTCAAACTGGCGATGCTTTCTGATTTTCTCCAGACGCTACATGTATAACCTTTACACAGCTTTTCCCAGTGATAAGTCTTAGTTAACCCTTTCCCACATACACCAATTCTGCAGCAGACGCCATTTTGAAACATACTGACAAAAACGTGAAAAATCTCAATAAATTAAAGTTTAATGATTAAATATAGTTGCAAACATTGGGGTGAAATTGCTTGTTTAGAGCAATTTCTTCTTTTGCCAAGTGTTTACAAAAGTCTTAAGCTGCAAATAAGTCTGTCTATAAATTTGACAGAATTTTTAAAATTGAGTATATATATTTGCCAAAGGACAACAAGAGGATTGCCAAATATCCAGATTGCCCTGGATCACTCAACAGAGTTATACAATGTGATTTGTCTTGTTAACCACAGTAACTCTTTTTTCCCGCGACCAATGAACATGGCTTGAAGTTGTCTCGTAGAGGATCATCCAAGGAACATTTCTACACACCTATTTGCAAATCAACCAAATACTTTCGGAAGAGGAGATTTTTTAAGTTTTCACTATAGCCCTAAATAGCCCAGTCCCCTGGTGGCCATGCAATTTGACCAATCAACATGGCTTGAAGGAATCTCATACAGGGTAACCAAAGGAACATTTTAAAAAATATATTTGGAAATCAGCCATATTTTCGGAGAAGATTTAATTTTTTTTCACTTTAGCCATATAAGTCAATAGAGCCCCGCCCCCTGGCTGCCATGTTTTTCGATCAATCAACATGGCTTGAAGGAATCTGATCGAGGGTCACCCAAGGATTATTTCTACAATTATTTTTTGGAAATCTGCCAGATAATTTCAGAAGAATTTTTAAGTTTTTACGACAGCGATGCAAGACAAAACAGCCTGGCCCCCTAAACCAATCAACATGGCTTGAAGGAATATGAAAGATAGTCACCCAATTGTCCATCTTGTTACAGAGGAGAAAATGTTGATGCACTGACAACACACGACAGGCATAACTCACCTTGAGAACTATACTGTGATATATTTTTATGAGACCCTGGCATGTTTCACAAAAATGTGTTATACAACAAACACACTAAAGAATGAAAGAAAGAAGGCAAATCAAATTGGATGCATAATTACAAACAAATTAATTTTAGCAGCTTTTTTAATTGCAGCTGGTATTTTAGATATTTTGCGCAGGAAAAAACACGCCAACTTCCCCATACCTCCAAACATTTCACTTTTGCAGCTCAATAACGGATATTATGAATCATTTTGATTTTTTTCTAAATTAGTACCTAATATCTGGTATTCATTTTCATCATGAATCAGAAAATAATGTTTTCTCAATAGCATGCGAGTCAGTATCTGCAGTGATCTGAGGGTTATCTATGTGATACTTCTCTACAGACATGCTTGCTTTCCCAGTAAAATCAGATGGCCAACCAACCAGCCTCCCGACTTGACTCAAAAATATAATAGACGTTATTAACCCTTTCCCTCATACAACAATCCTGCAGCAGACGACTTTGAACATATTGTCAAAAAATAGAAAATCTCTTTAATTGAATGGATAACCTATGACTAAAAGTGGAAAATATTGTGGCAAAAGGAGAAATTGCTTGTTTTGTGCAATTTCTTCTTTTGTCACTATGTTTTCAAAAAGCCGTCTGATACAGAGGCATCAGAAAGCGTCTATATGAGGGAAAGGGTTAATGTCATATACAAACAAGAGTACCGCAAACGGTACATAATACGCCCGTCAGGAACTTCTTTGTAAGTTTCCTCTTTGTTTTGATATATTGTTTGTTTGTAAAAAGTTAATAAAGTCGTTCAGGAATAAGTTGTTAAAGAATAATGGGAAACTAGAATTGTTTTTGCAAAAAACAGATGTCTCCCCTCAAATATCTGTCAAAATCTCTCAAAACATTCCAACCTATAAATTTGGGACAGATATGGAGCGGACACGAAATAAAGCCTCAAACCTTTGACCTTCAAGCGTGACCTTGACATTGACCCTATATTGTCGAGACGCGGGTTCTGCACGTCGCCTTGATGAGGTAAACATGTGACCCAAGTTTCATGAAAATCCTTCAAGCCGTCTGGGAGATATGGAGCGGACACGAAATAAAGCCTCAAACCTTTGACATTCAAGCGTGACCTTGACCTTGACCCTATATTGTCGAGACGCAGGTTCTGCACGTCGCCTTGATGAGGTGAACATGTGACCCAAGTTTCATGAAAATCCTTCAAGCCGTCTCGGAGATATGGAGCGGACACGAAATAAAGCCTCAAACCTTTGACCTTCAAGTGTGACCTTGACCCTATATTGTCGAGACGCGGGTTCTGCACGTCGCCTTGATGAGGTGAACATGTGACCCAAGTTTCATGAAAATCCTTCAAGCCGTCTGGGAGATATGGAGCGGACACGAAATAAAGCCTCAAACCTTTGACCTTCAAGCGTGACCTTGACCTTGACCCTATATTGTCGAGACGCGGGATCTGCACGTCGCCTTGATGAGGTGAACATGTGAGCCAAGTTTCATGAAAATCCTTCAAGCCGTCTTGGAGATATGGAGCGGACACGATTTCGGACAGACGGACAGACAGACAGACAGACGCCCAGGACAAAAACAATATATCTCCCCTGTATACAGGGGGAGACATAACTATGAAAAATGCATAACTGATGCAGAAATTGACAAATATTCTAAGTCCAAAAAGGGGCATAACTCATTCAAAAATTGACGAAATCCGAGGAAATGTGAACTTGATCTGTGACACTTGATTACAAAGCCATATACATAATTTCAGCTCAATACATCAAAGCATGTAGAAAAAAAGTGCGGAAAACAAATATTCTAAGTCCAAAAAGGGGCATAACTCATTCAAGAATTGACGAAATCCCAGGAAATATGAACTTGATCTGTGACATATCACTACAAAGCCTAATACACAATTTCAGGTCAATAGCTCAAAGTATGCAAGAAAAAAGTGCGGAAAACCAATATTCTAAGTCCAAAAAGGGGCATAACTCATTCAAAAATTGACGAAATCCGAGGAAATGTGAACTTGATCTGTAACTCATGATTACAAAGCCATATACATAATTTCAGCTCAATAGATCAAAGCATGTAGAAAAAAAGTGCGGAAAACAAATATTCTAACAAATATTCTTTCTAACAAATATTCTAAGTCCAAAAAGGGGCATAACTCATTCAAAAATTGACGAAATCCCAGGAAATATGAACTTGATCTGTGACATATCACTACAAAGCCTAATACACAATTTTAGGTCAATAGCTCAAAGTATGTAAGAAAAAAGTGCGGAAAACCAATATTCTAAGTCCAAAAAGGGGCATAACTCATTCAAAAACTGACGAAATCCAAGGAAATGTGAACTTGATCTGTAACTCATGATTACAAAGCCATATACATCATTTCAGCTCAATAGATCAAAGCATGTAGAAAAAAAGTGCGGAAAACAAATATTCTAACAAATATTCTAAGTCCAAAAAGGGGCATAACTCATTCAAAAATTGACGAAATCCCAGGAAATATGAACTTGATCTGTGACACTTCACTACAAAGCCTTATACAAAATTTCAGCTCAATAGCTCAAAGTATGTAAGAAAAAAGTGCGGAAAACCCGAACGGACGGACGGAGGGACGGACGGACATGACGATACCATAATACGGACCGTTTTTAAAAAACGGTCGTATAAAAAAGAAAAGTATTTACCTCCTCGGACCACCGACAGACATCACTTTAGGTGTCAGATTGTTCATTCCTCTGCCTCCTCGAGAACTGGAAGGCACATTGGCTCCCCAACTTCCAACAACAACACCAGCGATTTCTAATTGGCCACCTCTAACATCTACAGGTGCTTGACCTGTGTGAAGAGAAATCAATTTGCAGAGGTCTAGGTTAGAAGGCGTAAAAAGACTTTTGGCTAACTCTTTACCACAAACAAATCAACTGCAGCAGACGACTTTAACCCTTGCTGACTTGCACAGACGCATTTTGCTGCACCGGCAAACTTTTGAAAACAAGAGGGCCAAGATGGCCCAAAATTGATCACCTGAATGACGGTATAGAAGCAAATATATAGCTGCTAATATCAGGGGAAATTTGATTATGTTGTGAATGAAACTGAAAGGAGTGGACACAGTAAATAAAGTACATGTGCCGTATCAGTCAAGGACATATGTAATAAGGCATTGAATTTGAAGCTAAAAATTTATTTTACTCCTTTTCTGATATTCCCTGGTGGCTATGTTTTTCATCCAATCAATATGATGGCTTGAACAATTTTTATAAAGGATCGTCCAAGGAATATTTCTTCCAAATTAATTTTATAAAGGATTCATTGGAGAATTTGTTTAAGCTTTGACATTTTCACTTCTTTCTGTAGCCACAGCAGACAAAGTTCTACACAGAATTTAAATCTTTGAACAATTTTTGATGAAAGCCAACTAAGAAACATATTCTGTAAAGTTAAGTTGAAACCGGAATAGTAGTCTCAGAAAGGAAGATTTGAACATATGACATACTAAGGGTGATGTATGCCGGACAATGATAATCACAATAGATCACCTGGAGACTTTTGCTCAGGTGATCAAACAATGTGACTTAACCCTTTCCCTCATACGACAATTCTGCAGCAGACAACTTTGAACATATTTTGTCAAAATATAGAAAATCTCTATAATTGAATGGATAACCTATGACTAAAAGTGGAAAACATTGTGTCAAAAGGAGAAATTGCACGTTTTGTGCAATTTCTTCTTTTGTCACTATGTTTTCAAAAGGCCGTCTGCTGCAGAGGCGTCAGAAAGCATCTATATCAGGGAAAGAGGGTTAAGGAGAATCTCAAAAATTACGCATAATAAGCAAATCTTCCTTTAACCACTCTGTTTTCAACTTTATGCAACAATTAAATATGGAATTATAGAGGGTTGCCATATTACTCAAATCCTATATTGTGGGGTGAAAACAATAATCAAACGCACAATATAGGGTTTTTGAGTCGTATATGAGATTTATAAGTATCAAATCTTACCCACATACAAACCCTTTCTGACACCTCTGCATCAGGCAACTTTAGAAAACAATGTTTTCAATTTAAATCAAATTTAGAAATTTTCCATAATGTATGCCAGACGTTTTCATAGCAGTCTGCTACATATTTTGTTGTATGCGGTTAAAGAATAAATACGCCTATGAATTAGTCAGCCTTTTACCTTTTTTGCTTAGGGGGGAAATAACCTTTTACTATTAACCCTATGCTATTGGTACCCATTTGATTCATAACATCTATACAATTCCGATGGGTGTGTATATCAAAGGGGTTTTAGCAGAATTATACATTATGGCATATGTCAAGAAGGATTGAAGGAGCATGTGTTGACTTACAATAAATAAGTAAGGGAAAGCCAGACATATAGACGGACAAACAGACAAATGAAAGTTATTCCTATGACATTCTGCCGAGGCAAGCAACACAAAACCTATCCCATTCAATATCTATTATCTTTTAACCCTTTCTGACAATTGACAAATTTTCAGTAGAAAGCTATGAAAAGATCTTAACAAAAATGTGAAAATCTCTAGAAAGGAGTTAATATTATTGAAAGGAGTTGAAAACTTTGTGGCAAAAAGAAGAAATTGCTCATAAAAGCATTTATCTTTTAGTATAAGTCCTCTGCAGAAGGCGCGTATAAATGTGTATACATGTGTGAAAGGGTTAACCTTTTCCATCATATAGCCGCTTTTTGACGCCTCTACAGCAGACAGCTTTTTGAAAACATAGTGACAAAAGAAGAAATTGCTCAAAACGAGCAATTTCTCCTTTTGCCACAATGTTTTCCACTTTTAGTCATATGTGATCCATTCAATTATAAAGATTTTCTATTTTTTGACAAAATATGTTCAGTCTTCTGCTGCAGAATTGTCGTAGGTGTGAAAGGGTTAACATAATCAACTTAATTGGTATTGGTAACAGACCACTTCAATCTTTAACCCTTTCCCTCATACAACAATTCTGAAGCAGACGACTTTGAACATATTTTGTCAAAAACTGGAAAATCTCAATAATTGAATGGATAACATAGAACTTAAAGTGGAAAACATTGTGGCAAAAGGAGAAATTGCACGTTTTGTGCAATTTCTTCTTTTGTCACTATGTTTTCAAAAAGCTGTCTGCTGCAGAGGCGTCAGAAAGCGTCTATATGAGGGAAAGGGTTAATCTAATATATTATTTTTAGTTTCCCTAAAATGTAATCAAAATGTGGAAAGAAAAATAAAGTCAACAAATGAAAGTACAATTTTGAGACATATGGATGGAGAAGAATAAGTGTCTGCATTGATTTCACATTCAAATAGATATACGATATAGAATTTGAATATATATATAACACTTATGGTTTAGAATAGCCCTACTCCAGCAGTTTACTTTGACAATCACTAGAGTTTTCGAAGGAACACATATGTGGCCATGTTTTTCGACCAAGCAACATTGCATGAAGGAAAGTTGTAGAGGCTCACCAAGGAACTTATCTCCTTTTTTTTTTTGAAATCAGCCAAATAGTTCCGAGAAATTGTTTAAAGTTTTCACTAAATCAATATAGGGCTAACAGCCTGCCGCTCCCTGGCAGCCATGTTTGTCTACCAATCATCATGGTTTAAAGAAATCTGATAGAGGATCAGTCATGGAACTTTTAGCAATATTATTTGAAAATTGGCCAGACATTTTCGGAGGATTTGAGAAGATTTATAAACTTTTTATTTTAGCCATATAAGAAAAAACAGTCCCAAAATATTTTAAAGATTTTTCTCTTGGTTGCATGGTTAACAGATACCATAATTTTGCATGGTTCAAACAAATTGAAGTAATTTCAAAGGACATTGAGAGGTTGCTTCTTAAGAAGTTTCATCCAAATTGACCTAGTGGTTACAGAGGAGAAGTCATTTTAACAAAAAATTAACAGACAGACCACAACATATGCTCAACTGCAGCTAAAAACCAAAGATAAACGTAACAGTTTCTGCAATCAATTGTTTGTTTATGCAAAAAATATTTATATCTTTAGATGAATATGAGAAATAAGTGTGTGCCACTAAATGTTTGAACAAAAATAACTTCAACAAGATTCACACAATGTATAAAATTTAATCAATATTTCAAATAATGAAAAACTTATGTACCATCTTAAACAAAAGGGCCATGATGGCCCTATATTGCTCACCTGAGTAATGCACTGTAATTTGTCATGCCAACTACAATAATTAATTTTAATTTTCAACCATTCTCCATGGCTTGAAGTTATCTCATAGTGGAATACCCAAGGGACATTTCTACAAAATCATTTGCAAATCGGCCAGATACTTTCGGAGGAGAACTATGAAGTTTTCACTAAAGCTGTATAAGGCAAACCAGCCCCGCCCCATCAGCCATCTTTTAAATTTTTCACTTTAGCCATATATTAAGGCAAAACAGCCGCCCAAACCCCTGGCGACTATGCTTTTTTAATTTAAGAAATCTGATACAGATCACCCAAGGATCATTTTTAACAAGAGCTGTTGTAGGACAGCTCACTGGACTATTTCACCGCTTGTTAGTTACTGAGATAAGGACTAATGCATGCAAAACATTAACCAGAATTTCTTAAAGGGTGATAATTTGCAGGATAGTTATCTTTCTTGATTATTTACATAGGTGTGAGGGTTGGAAAGAGTTGTATAAAGTTTCATGGCAATGCATCAAGTATTTTCTAAGATATTGTCTCTTAATGTAGGTGCACACATTACGTAAACCAGAATTTCTATGTCAAAAAAGGGCCATCACTTGCATTACATGCAGGATAGATTTATCTAACTTGATAATCTACATATGTGTGATAGTTGGGAAGGGTTGTATAAAGTTTCAATGCAATGCATCAATTAAATACTGAGATATGGACTCTAATTGTAGTTGCACGCAAAACTTTTAACCAGAAAAAAAGGGCCTTTACATGCATAAAATGCAGGATGGAGTTATTAAACTTGATTATTATTATTAAGCATTGTAGAAAGTTTCAATGCTATACGTCTAGAAGTTACTGAGCTATGGTGTTTTTGAAGGCAAAACCTTGACCAAGGTGTGACACCGACGCCAGGGTGAGTAGAAAAGTTCTAATAATTGCGAGGTGACTTTTAAAAAAAAAAAAGTCTTTTGGTGAGGACATTGAGATGATGCTTGCCGTGAAATTTGATACCAATCAACCCACTTGTTACAGAAGATAAAATGTTGACAGACAGAACCAAGATGGACAAAGGGATCACAACATAAAAACATAACCATCTTTGAAAAAGATGGTGTAATTTGATGAACATTTCTTCATTTTCGTATACATCTTAAAGATTCCGTAATGCTATTCAAACTAGAGAACAGTTTGATTAACAGTGCATCCACAACCTTAGGCCTTGTCCATTAAACATTTGAATTTTTAAAAGGGGCATATCTCGGAAAGAACAAATGTTTTCAAAAAGAAATAACAGACAGTTCAACTATAATTCAGAGATAAGGGGGAGTAAACTGGTCTCCTCCCAACAATATCTCTCTTAGTACTCAATCAGACCCCATGTTGTGGTTACTCAAAGGAATTGTCTCACTCAGACAATTCTTTTGAGTACCCACAACATAAGGTTTGAGGGTCATATAAGGATCTGAGTATGGAAAATACTCGTCTTATCTAGAGCTCTGTATATTTTATAATAAACCAGTATGTATGAAATTTCAAGACCTAAGCATATGTAGTTCATTGGTCACAGCAGAGTGATGAACAAACACATGTATCAATGAAGGCACAACAATATGCAACACCAACCTTTTTGGCAATTGGGAATATGATGAGGTAATTCAATGAACAGGAGAAACATGCATAAAGCTTTCAATAAACCACTCAATTTGATCTGGTATATTCATTGAAAAGTGAACTCTGAATACCATAAAACAGGATAGAGATTTGATTACCTTTTTCTGGATATCTATTGATCAAATCTAGAAGAAAATATTTGATATGGCTTCATTTGCTAGTAAATATCTTCCCAACCAAGTACTTTTCACACCAGCAAGGTAATTTTAATAGTTTTACAAAACAGGTAAAAAACTGATTAACCACCTTTGAAAAACATGAATAACAGTTGAACACATCTTCAATATTGATATCAAATATCTGTTTCTAATACCATTAACAAGCACTTGTATTGAATTAACTCTGCCACCAAATCTGAAAGTACTTGAACAACTGTTGAATACAGTGTTCAATATTGATATCAAATATCTGTACCCAATATCTTTAGCAAGCAATTGTTTTGAATTAACTCAAGCCACTGAATCCGAAAGTACTTTGAATAACTATTGAACACAATCTTCAATATTGATCATTTAATGTTTGCAAAAATAAGGAATTGAGCATAAAAGATGCTGCGACTTTTGATTTTGGGAAAAAATAGAGATTCTCTAAATTTATGTTTATCAATCTGATATCTTTGGTCTTCTCTACCTGCATTATTACAAACTTGAAGCATCGAGATAATAGGTAGTAAAATGTAAATTTCAGTAAGAATTAGAAAAATTATCCACCAGAGGTTTCACACATTATTTCAATCATGGACAGGGCTATATATATAAAATATAGATTAACAAACATACCTAAAATTCCTCTTCCTCTCCCTGGACCACCTGGTCCTCCCATAAAACCCATAGGTCCCATCCCTCCCATTCCTCGACCAACAGGGTGATCGGGCATACCCCGCATGCCTGCAGGCCTGAAGCTTGGAGGGAATGGAGGGCCGTGGTGATAAGGCCCTGGACCCATTGGATAACTCGGATAGAGAGGTACCGGCAAATATGGCTTGGCAAATTCAAACTGGAGATTTTCCATGAGGGCTTGCCTCAACCTTTCAACCCGTAACACCTGTTCTACCTGAAATCAGAAAAATGAATTAATAGAAGGAACAATAAGGACTAAAACTTGGGTAGCCCTTTCCCATAAACAGATGCAATTTAATTTAATTTTGCCAAAATGTTTTCATTTTATTTATTAGTATGATCTGATCCCCCACAAACACACAACAAAAGACAAATTTGACCTTGAGTTTTGACTCAAAATCAATAGCGATTTTTCTTGGGTCATAATAATGATTTAAGTGACACAATAATAGTGTGTATTGTCAAAACTTAACCCTTTCCGTCATACGACAATTCTGCAGCAGACGACTTTGAACATATTTCGTCAAAAGATGGAAAATCTCTATAATTGAATGGATAACCTATGACTAAAAGTGGAAAACATTGTAGCAAAAGGAGAAATTGCTCGTTTTGAGCAATTTCTTCTTTTGTCACTATGTTTTCAAAAAGCTGTCTGCTGCAGAGGCGTCAGAAAGCGCCTATATGAGGGAAAGGGTTAAAAGATGAATGACATGACTACAGCAAACCAGTATCCCTACCTCACCTTCATTGGTGGGCGTAAAATATCTGTATATTACATAGACGAGCTAGTTCAAATCGTCAGTTTCGGAAATTGCACCAAACTTTCAATTCAAATAAAATCAGAATTTTATTGATGTCCACATTATTACGCATCTTCCAACATTTTAAAGCAAACAAACTCATATGTTTTACCAGAGAAAGGGTAAATCAGCAATTTTATCAGAGCCCTAAATATGGGGCTACTTTCAAGTTCATAAACAAAATTTTACCTGCAAACCATATATTGAAGACATGTATTTTAAAAATATTGTGACAAAAGGAAAATTTACTCGAATTGAGCCATTTCAAAAGATGTCTGCTGCATGTGGAAACGGGTTAATGAGAAATAGACCAGTTAATCCCTCCAAACTAGGCAAGAGACAATTTTACTAGAAAAGCAGAGAACCAACCTGTCCATCACACATATCTATCAAAGGTGTATGGTTGTTGGCTTTCAGCAATTTGAAGTGAAAGAGTTTCCCATCAAAGAATTGCCAGGGGCACACCATATTCCAGGGTATTGGAGAACCACACACATCATTGGCAAACATCGCTGTCTCCACGCCTGCCATAAACAGGCCCGCTAATGCAACACCGCGTGGCTTAACAGATGGGAGCTGCAATCATAAAACATGTTTGCTTTTTATCATGGATGATCAGTAGATCTGTCTTGCAAACGCATTGTAAAGAACTAAATAATAAAAAATTTCATGATAAATGATTTGTTGGTTTAAATGGTGTTTTACACCATTTAAACAGTATTTCAATTATATCACAGCTTTTCCTGGGTAATTCACAACCCGAATCAAGGGACACTCACTCGGTAAAAAAACATCCAACTGAAATTCCTGAACATTACTGACAGATCAAATGACATGGGGAGTCCTATATACCCTTCCAAACTTTCTTCTATGGAATAAATGCTCTCTATGTAAAATTAGCTCAAAATATCTTCACAGCAATCGAATACTCTAGATATCCAACAACGTCAGACGTACAAAAGGTTTTGACCCATCCTCTAAATCATCAGGAGATGAGAGGAAAAAGCACATCTTAATTCATTTCCTATATACAGATTTAATTGGACAAATCTGCATCAGAAGACTTGACAACATTGGGTCAAAATGAGAAATCATTCATAATGAGCAATTTCTCTATTTGTCACAATGTTTTAATCTCTATTCAATAATCCTACTTTCATATAATAAAAGAAATCCATATTTTTGACAAGATGTTTTCAAAGTTACCTGCTGTAGATTTATCATATGTGGGCAGGTACACATGTGTGAAAGTTTTTAATTGGAAAGCTGTCTACATGCTTGTAAAATACTCTTAACACTTAAACACAAAGAACAATAAAGCAACAATAAGTTCAAGTCAGTGAACTTGAGTTTTAAGTTTTATAGATATATACCTTGAGATCCTGCATGGTTTGAACATCATGTAACAATGGTGAAACACTCATGGCTAAGAATGCATCTAATTCATGTCTCTGTAGAATTTTACCAAAATACAACATGTACCTGTTCAAAAATAAATATTACATGAGTGATAAGAATCAAATCATACAGATCTGTTTGAAAAGGGCTTTTAAAACTCTTTCCAACAAACCCCTGCAGACGACAATTTGTTGTAAACATTGTGGCAACAATATGTATGGACCAAACAAAACAAGCAATTTCTCCTTTTTCCACAATGTTTTCCACTTTTAGGTTATCCATTCAATTATAGAGATTTTCTATTTTTTGACAAAATATGTTCAAAGTCGTATGAGGGAAAGGGTTAATGAAAGAAAAAATATCGAATAAGGTTGAAAGTATTTAGGTAAAAGCTATAGCTCATTATGAAAAAATTCTTCTTTTGCCACAATGTTATTGCTATTCATATTTAACAGTTATTCTATATATCACGATACTCACATTCTTAAATCTTTTCCTGATACAAACTACTTTCTTTGTCTCTCTGTAGCAGTTTTGTTTTATTGGGGTTTTTATGTCGTTTTCAACATTATTTCAGTTATATCACGGCGACAGTTCACGTATTCATGATCCCTGGGTAAACAAACCAGTACTAGGCTAGGAAATGTGCCTTGCCCAAGAGCACTCTACCATGACCTTTGTGCTGCAACTGGGGATCGAACCCGGGATGCCCGGTTTCATATCCCTGATGCTAACCACCCGACCACAGCGGATTCCTCCTCTCTGTAGCAGATGTTTGCTCATAATGACCATATTCTCATTTTTATTATGAACTAATCTAAATCATCAATATATTAATAACAACTATGTCCCAAAAATCACTCTCTAATTCATATTGATATTCATTTCTGCTTTCGCATAATGACATCAAGTAATTGGATAAGCTAAGTTTACTTCTTTAGTTTTTTTCCAAAAATATCGCAGACACTGTTCACTTTTCTTTGTTGCTCAAATATGTAATACCCGAGCTCTAGATAAGGAGCATTTTTCATGTTTTAAAATCTTTACTTATTATTCAAACCCTATGTTGTGGGTACTCAAAAGAATGGTCTCAGTGAGACGATTCTTTCAAGTACCCACAACATAGGATTTTGTTGAGTTATAAGAGAAATAATATGGGGAAAAGACCTGTCCACTCCCTGTTATCTAGTCCTCTGTAATACTACAACCTACCTTAGTATACAACACAGAATAAGTAGATGTTGAGGTACATAGTTTGTGTTCAACATGAGTGGGGTGTCACTATGCATCAAGGTTAGATAGGCACGTAGTCGTCTAGTCTTATCATCAGGCTGTTGGCCAAGCCACATTCGCTCAATACTAGGGGTTTTCCACTCTACTGGTTTAGCAATGACCAAATCAAAGCTTGGCTTCTGGTTACTGCTCCTTCTAACAACCCACTCTTTGATTGGTACTTCAAACAGCTTTGGTGCTGCTCCTGCTGCATCTGGCGCTACAGTGGGGAGATAAATCAAAATCTGTTATTCACCATACACCGAATACGACCGATATCTGCACAAATAGACTCATTAATAATATGACTTGAATTCAACATGCAAAGTACCAGATTACGTATTTCACAGACATGAAATACCAAATTGGTTTCGATTGTAAGTATTGCCATATTCACCTTGTTCAAAGTGAACAGCATCCAAACATTTGTTATAAATAAAGTATTGCCCTGAGATTAAGATTATAAATTCTTTCTTAAAAAACATATAAAACAAACATGTCATAAGTATTGTTCTAAGTCTATCTAAGGGACGGTATAAAACCGAGTTTTTGCAAAAAATACACAACATGTAAACAGCATTCCAATCATATCAAAGTGTTTCAATCTAGGCTAAATTGATTGATTTGGGTTTAACACCGTTTTCAATAATTTGTTCACGTCAGCCAGTTCACCAACTCATATGTTTCCTGGCTTTCTCACACCAGTATTCCACACAACATTTTTTCAAAGCAACTGGTTGCTTTTCCACTTACACTGCCAAAGACATATGACGCTTGTCACAGTGACTTTTTTCAAACGTTAGAAAGAATTTTGACCGAGCTTGGGTCCGAAATCACAAACGCTTGATTGACAGCTACAGGGGCTCGGCTAGGATAAATTACCTGTTCTACTGATATAATTATCCCAACATCTTATGTTCACTTGTAATACACCAAGGAAGGAAGCCACAACTACAATTCTTAGGCGAATGGAGAATACATTACTACAGATTTACGCATTTGTCTGAGAATGTGCTTACCTTTATCTTTCTGGTTGTCGTGTATGATCTTTAATTTGTTCAGATTGAGTAAGATACTGTATGTATTTTGCCTCACTATCTTATAAAGGTCTATACTTGTGGGTAATTCTCTGTTTGTTTCATCTTCAAGAGTAACTATCATCTTAACTTCACCCTGGAAAAAGATAAGGTAAGCCAAGGCATACACAAACTGATCTTCAGGACTTTGTAACCAGGAAAGAGCCCTGTTAGCCGGTGCTGTCTGGTCAGTACCTTCCCTGTCTATCATCAAGTCATACTGCACATGCAGTCCACATCCCTTTCAAGATATTAAACCCCTTTTCCACTTGCAGACGGTTCTGCTTCAGACACTATTTTAAATCATTGTGGCAAAATTAGAAATTTATAACGGACGTTCTAATTTGGCCACAGTGATTTCAAATCTATTAAATAATTCATTACATACACATTACAAAAGATTTTCCATATATAATTCCTGTTGGCTTCTGAAGATTTCTTGTATGTGGGAAAGGGATAACACCATAGAAAACAAAAGGGCCCTGATGGCCCTGGATCACTCACCTGAGTAATGCAATGTGATTTGTCATGCCAACCACAATAAGCCCCCTTTTTTTTTTAACAATCAACATGGCTTGCAGTGAACATCTCTTAAACATTTGGAAATTAGCCAGATACTTTCAGAGAAGTAGATTTTTAAAGTTTTAACTAAAGTCATTTAAGCCAAAACTTCCCATTCCCTGGCAGCCATGTTTTTCAACCAATCTACATGGTTTGAGGGAATCTGATAGAGGGACACCAAAGGAACATTTCTACAGAATTATTTGAACATCAGCCAACCAGTTAGGGAGGAGAAAAAGAGCTTTTTTCTTTCTGATGCCATGGAAACCAAAATTCTTCAATAACAAATATGGAAGGAATTATGGTGAGGACATTGAGAGGATGTTTTTGTGAAGTTTCATCCCAATTGACCCACTGGTTAAAGATGAAAGATGGTGACAAACGCCGGACAATGGGCGAATACCTTGAGCACTTTATTCTCAGGTGAGCTAAAAATATAAATATATGCTTTATAATTTAAATCATCAGTTCACATTCTTGAAAAAAAAACATGTTACAATTATGTTCTGTTGTCAATGGATTACTAGACCTAGACAATTATCTACTGTTGTAAATAGATCACTACAGACCTAGAAAAAGAGTAAACTGATCTTTTCCTTTCCATATCCAACTATGAGAATCAGCGACTATCAAAAATCGATAACTTAAATTACATGGGATTACAGAGCAACTTTTTAGTTTTTACTCAATAACAATTTTATTTTGCAAAAATTGAAAAAGGCACATATCAAGTTTTCAAGACAAATATCTCCTCTATCTAAATATATTTTTTTATTTGTTTTATATTAATAATATTTTGGTCCTTTTTAACTTTGAATACAGTCACCCTAATGTCCCTCTTTATTGCATATAAACCGTTAAGAAAACGGTTTTTTTTCCGCTAATTTTTAGACGTTCTTCAGTGAATATCTTTTTTTAGAAATAAAAAAATGAACAGGGCACTTACGGCTTAATGTAGTAAATTCAATTACCTTTTATTTGACATATATTTTATTAAAATAAAGTAATAAAATTTTGGTCCTTTTTAACATTTTCTACAAGTACTACCAACGTTTTAGGGTAACAGTTACGTTTCCGTGATTACTAGCGAAAGCTTTCCGATGATTATCGACCATTGCCTGACGATTTATGATGGGGCATATATCTATTTATTACCCCCGCTGTGCAGACTGTGTATATTGCGTTATCTTATATATATATCAGCATGTAATGCCTTTTACCTAAATTCGATGCAATAAAATGTAAATATGGACACAAGCGGACGGATATTAGCCCCAGTTACTTAATTTAGGAAAAAAATGCGATTGTATTGTCAGAACGGATCAATGTCCACATTTGTTAATATTATCCTATCTAAAATAAAATGATGATTGTTATAAATATTTAATTGTTAAATAAAACCATAAGGTGATCGATATCCATGCATATTGTATGACTTGTCCAAATTTATGAATGAAATTTTAAAACGTTTAATAATTTGTCATAACTCAATGTAAATGTAAGAATTCTATCAAAGTTAGTTTGATAAACTGTTCAATTTGATATGTTTAAAATTGCATTTAACGTTGTTTAATTATTTATCATAACTCATTGTAAGTTTAAGAATTCTATCAAAGTTTGTTTGTCAAACTGTTCAATTTGATATGTTTCAAATTGGTTAAATTCACTAATCAACGTTATGATATACCTTAATCCGGATGATGTCTTAAAGGTGATTATACAAGTATACCATCAGGTGCAAACTACTACGGCTCGTTGTGATTGAATGACATTTGGGATATGTATTTGCATGTATGCTTTCTTTATGCGACTTTCTGTGGCTTTTGCAAGCAATCTAAAACAAGTCCAGACGTCTCGTAATGAGTATTCTCACATGGAATTTGCATTGCTTGCCACTCAGATAATAGAACGGAAAATGATCAATGGTACTATATAGTATGATAGTATGATAAGATCTCAGATCTTAGAATCAAAAAAATGTTCCGAATTGAAAACATAATGGCAAAATAGTTTATAATGCTGAACATATCCTTTTGCTAAAAGACTAAACTATTTCAAAGTCGTCTTCTACAAATAAAATTCGGACTTTATAATACACAACAATACAACTCAATTTTATTAGGCATTCGGCAAATACACATGCCATTGGCCATAAACAATAGTTACGTACATTAAACAAATATATATATAAATTATATTGCTGAAAAGATAATACATTTTTAATGTAATTAGACTATATTTTCTAAACTTAAATCTCTCATTTCCAAAGCTTCTTTAATAAATTTTGCCGTATTGACTTGCGTCTTTCTTCTTTTTGATGCCAGTATATTGATAAATTGGGTAACAGTTGGCCAAGTTATAGAAAGGAATCTTTTTCTTAAATCATTGAATTTCGGACAAATGCATAGGCAGTGAAATTCTGTTTCAATCTGCATTGAATTACAAAGTTTATAAATTCTGTTCGCTATATCAATATTTTCGAATCGTTTAGTTTCAATTGACAGTTTATATGATTTTCTATCATGGTCTAGGATAATTAACGTGTGTGTAATGAGCTAATCAAAATATGTCAACAATTATGGATTAAACCATTTAAATCTACAATACTGAAAACATTAAGTGTATCATCCAAACATGACAACATAATAAATTCAATTACATAACCAGTTTTTACTTTTACAATAATACTTCTATATATTACTATCAAACACCAAGGGGGTATTATCCATTATGAATAATAATACAACAAAAACGGGCTCCATGTCTGTAACAATGTACATGTATTATTAAATTGAAAATGATGAAAATGATGAAAAAAAATGGCTCGATTATTTATTGGTAAATTGATTAAAAAATATCGATATCATAACACCCTAGTTTTATTACCCTATAATCCCATGTTGAAGTACCCTGTGTATCTCTCTATTGCCCTCTGGCTGCAGAATTGGTGTTTACATACCGAATGTTACACAAATGTCCGGTAATTTCCGCCAATTAACAAAATGATAACAAGAGCAGATAACAATCAAATTAGTCAACAATTAGTACGGCTTAAACAGTGGTACATTGTCTCCCCTGTTTTTTGCATAACGAGCATTGTGCCATATGAATAAATATCTTATATACCTAACCAACCAACATTGACACTGTAGATGCACAAAAAAATAGTCAAGGAGATTTCTTTTGATTATCCACACAATAGGGTTTGAGGGTTAAATAAAGATTTTTGAATGTTAAGATTTTTAACAGGTACATGGATAAAGGCACAAGTTGGCTTTTGTTAACCCTTTCCCTCATATAGACGCTTTCGGACGCCTCTGCAGCAGACGGCTTTTTAAAAACATAGTGACAAAAGAAGAAATTGCACAAAACGTGCAATTTCTCCTTTTGCCACAATGTTTTCCACTTTTTGTCATAGGTTATCCATTGAATTATAGAGATTTTCCATATTTTGACAAAGTATGTTCAAAGTCGTCTGCTGCAGAATTGTCGTATGAGGGAAAGGGTTAACAGCATAGATTCAGATCAACCTGTGCAGCCGCACAGTCTGCCAAGATCTACAAAGTCGCATATTACATACACAAGCTTGTTAGAAGACTGTCAATTTGTGTAGATTCTGACAATACTAAGCAGATGGACAAGATGATCTGAACCTACTGTTCAGAAATGCCACCTTGTACATTTTCTCATGCAAAGGCTCAAATATGCCTCTTATCGTTGCTCTGATTTACCTGAGAGAGAAGTTGATAGATCCAAGGGGTCAACATCCCTTTCTGGTGTCTCTCACTGGCTATGCGCATAACTTCAGGGGATACTGGAGGGAGCTCAATATCCATATCTTTTCCCTTGGATTTGCCCTAAAAGGAGACAATGTAGACATGATAAGTAATAAGTTTTTTCAATGGGTCTTATAACCTACTTTTATAGTATAGAACGCCCCGTTTTAAACCAATTTAACAATGAAATGTTTTAAAAAATATTGTCAGGGGAAAGACAAACTCCTTGTAAATCATTGATTTTTTATCTTCGTTAAAAATGTATTCCAATCTGATACTAAATATGCCTTTATACACCAGAACTATTTATACTTCTTTTTTAATCAGATGTTTTAAATGTGTTTGGACAATGTTCAGCTGGTATCATTCAAAGACCGCTTACAAAAATAACACTTCTTCTATACATTGATGTCCACTTGTTATAAACATGTCCGTCATCTAAATAAAACTTTGTTTAAATTTATAGTAGCTTCTATTTAAATCAGTTCTGACAGAATGAATGCGCATTAAATTATATTCTATGGATATAAGACTGGAATTATAAAATAATCTTTGATGCATTTTTGTAAGCAAATATTTCACAAAACAAATAGCTTGATAAAAGGTATTTGATCAAACTAGTTATAGCAATCATATTGATTAATTGGGAGTTCCAAGGGTCTTCATGTTATATCACTGCGGTAAGATTGACATGTGTTCCTTGATGTTTTTGCACCAGTATTCTGCACTTCCCAAGCAACTGGCTACCTTTCCAGATAAGACTACTTATCCAGTTGAAGGAAGACAAATGAAACTTGTCGCAATTACTTTTGTCAATCATTGGAGATAATCAATTGCTAAAGTAGACTCAAATTCATAACACTTGATCAATAGCCCTCTTTACTGACTGAGCTATCCCGGGTTGACAGTAACTCATATAAACATGTCGACTTCAGTTCAATTTACCAATGATGTCTCACTGCTCGTGTTGTTCTAACATTGAAGCACTCCCAATCCGGACACACAATAATGCCTAAACTAAATATTAAAATCAAATTTCTGAACATATACCAACCTGTGGCAGACTAGTTTTGTCGTAATTAAAAATATTTTTGAATAAATTCCTCACTTTGTCAAAAATTTGTTTATCTTTATCGAGTTTTTCTTTATCTTTGCATAGATATTTTGAAAGTTGTCTGCTGCATTTTGTTCTATGTCGGAAAGGGTTAATCTCTCTAAAGCAATGGCATTTTCTGCCTCTTGCCAGTTGTTGCACTGTAATGCCTGTTTACCTTTTTCTGTGCAGGCCAATTGGATGATTCAGGACTAGATTGTGAAGCATCATTAGGGGTCTGTGAATCTGCATAACCTGTTTGGTCCTACAAAGTTAATAGTAAGTATCAACATCATTATGTACAATCTAAATAGTAATTACAGAACAGAGGTCTAGATAAGGAGGTGTAAACTGGTCTTTTCCCATTAACATCTCTTTTATGACTCAACTTAGCCCTATGTTGTTGGTACTCAAAAGAACCATCTCACTGAGACGATCCTTTTGAGTACCCACAATATAGGGTTTGAGAGATAAATAAGGATATTGTGATGTGAAATACTCGTCTTATCTAGAGCTCTGTTAAAGAATGTACAAAAAATTATGTCTTGCTTTCCAATATGTCAGTAAGTGAAAGATGACAATTTGTTTGTTTGGAGTTTAAGGCCGCTTTCAACAGCTTTGGTCATATCACGGCGGTCAGTGCACCTACCCATGTTTTCCTGGCTTTCCCACACCAGTACTTACACAACATTCTTTCGAAGCCACTGACTACTTTCTCACATAGATCAGAGGTGAGAGGCAATGGAAAACATCGCCCGAAAGAATGTCGCCGCAACCGGGTATCGAACCCGTGACCTCCAGATCACGAGTCAGATACGCTACCAATTGAGCTACCCGGCCGGGTCGAAAGATGACAAAGAAGTGATCCCAATGTGTCACCGAGAAAGATGTCCAGGACAATGCACAGGGGGACACAGGCCTGGCAAGCTAATTATTATTGGCACGGAAAAACAGGTTAAATCTTCATTTTACTTATGTTTATTTTTAAACCCTTTCCCACCTGCAGCAGATGCTTTTGAAAACATTGAAGAGAATAGGAGAAATTCCTCATAATGAGCAATTTCTCCTTTTGCCACAATGTTAAAAATAATATTCAATATATTTTTCTCAATTTTGTCAAAATTGTATGCAAGTTGGATAGGGTTAAAGGACAAAGGCTTCTAAAGTTATTTAGCTGACAAGAACAATTTCAGGTAATTTCTATAATTAAAGGGCGATAACTCTTGATTGACTAAAGCGATATGGCTAGTTGTAAGTCACTTACTTGTCTTTTGTTGTTCTGCATCACATGAGGAGGTAGATTACCATCTATCAATAAAATTAGGAAAGAGTTATTTGAAAAAGATCACAAGAAACCCGACAATCAGGACTTTGCCACCATTCAATAGCCTTACACAGTCTCATAAAATTATTCCCCGTTTGCCATCTAGCAACACATTGTTTAACTCACGACCAAAAGAAGGCATGGCAACTAAATATCAAATTTGAACATATATGTCATTAATTGCAAAACCTCAGAAGGTCTGGGGGTTTCTTTAATGGTTTATTAAGATGCTTTCAACAATTTTCCAGTTATATCACTTATTTCCTTGGTAAGTTACCAGTACTCCTGGTCCATTTATCCGGACACCAGCGATCAGTCCTAATTCTGCCCTCAGAATCCTGTGCGCCAAGGATGGAAAGCCATTACTACCATTTTCAAAGCATTTGGTATGACCTGGCAAGGAGTTAACCCAAGACTTCCAACACTCGAGACAAACACTGTACCACTACATCACCGAGGCAGTCCCAAATTGATTTATGATAATTTCCTTTGAATGAGAAAAATGCATTGCAAACAACCTCTTCTGGAATCGAAGTTGGGAACTGCGGTCTTGGATCCCACATGCTTAGTGCTTACATTATGAAACAGAGGAACCCCTGATTAGTAAATTAATATATGTATATAACTTCAAATGTTTTGCAAGATCATACATTGTGAATTGCATATATCCTATATATCATATATGTTGAAACAAATTGTAGAAATATTATGTGGTTACTGTGGTATCAAATGTAATATTCAAAAAATGTTATCTACATACGTGCATGGGGTTTATAGTTCAGAAATCCCTCTTCTGTTCCATTCATGTAGTACTGCACACTCTGTTTGAGTTTGGCTATTAGTTCCTTTTTGTTCCCTTTGGCATTTCTTAAGATAAAACAGAAATTAATCATTCCACTTGTTATTTCATCTTACCTTGAAATAATGTACTCATTTGACCATTCTCCTGAGTTGTGTTACTTTAAACATCATCACATTTGATACGACTTCAAACAGCATTTGCAAACAATATAGACAAAGATATGCCTGCACATTTGTAGTCTAAAATGAGCAATTTCTCCTCTTGTTGCAAAGTTTTCAAATCTATTCACTAAAGTGATTGTTTGATGCTTTATGCAGCTTTCAACATTTTTTCAGTTATATCACCGCATTTCCAAGGTCATTTACCAGTACTACTGGTCCATTTATCCTGACACCAGTCAGTCTGTCAGAATGCTAACCCTATAACCCAAAGCGCCAAGGAAGGCAGCCATTACTACAAGTCTTTGGTATGACCTGGCCAGGAATCAAACCTGCGACCTCCCACACCCGAGGAAGACGCTCTACCATTACACCACCAAGGCCGTTTTATTCACTAAATAAAGTTTCATTTATTGAGATTGTCCATCCATACTTTTGCCTATATGAATGCAAATTTGTTGTATGTTTGAAAGGGGAGTTAAAATACCACATGTTCCTGAATAACCTCATATAGCCGAAACTTGAGACAATCTCAAAATAATACATCAGAGGCTTTATTTGGTCGTTTCCCCTAACAAAATCTTAGGTGGGGGTAAAACAGGGATTTTAGGACATGAAATATGCACGCTATCTGGAGCTCCAAAAACATACACTAGTATTAACCCTTTCCAATCTGAGCAATTTCTCCTTTTGTCACAAG
The DNA here is from genome assembly GCA_031761405.1 of Serripes groenlandicus. NCBI lineage: Eukaryota > Metazoa > Mollusca > Bivalvia > Cardiida > Cardiidae > Serripes > Serripes groenlandicus. The sequence continues at coordinate 27,877,061 of JASEVX010000007.1, forward strand.
GTTTTCAAAAGTTGTTGATGTGCAAACACGTGTCTACAAGTGGAAACTGGATAATGACCTAGGACAAATTACAGCAATATATTTTAATAGTGGTACAACAGGTTGCCTTTATCACCAATGCCGTGGTTGACAGACCAGTTTTATGCTATTTCCCACACAAGTCTATGACAGAGCCAGAAAATATTTGAGCCACGTCTAGCCGTTTTGGGATCTTAATAAATCTGCATCGACACAATCTAACCTGTCGTCACTGTCAGCCTATATGCAATATCTTTCTTTGGACAAAAACTAGATGTGTAGCTCTACTTATCTGATGTCAATGTACCTTCATTTGATGCAATTAAAGAGTGTTAATAAGAGCCCAAATTGCTGGAGTATGCAGTAAATAGCAAATTATTCCAGACGCAGTTTAGTAAAATGCTACCTACTTGAAAATGAGTTCTGCAAGCACATCCACATTACTGACATCAGGTATACTACGCACATAGTCAACAGTATACTTTATCACATTCTCTGGGGTGGGCTGAAATAACAAAGAAGGTTTGAAGAAACCCATGTGTCGCCTACCATTTTTTTTTTTTAGGAATGATCCCTATTTGCTCCCTGCCAAAATGTGAATTTCCAAGTTTTTTATTCAAGTCTTTATGTGTGTTCAATATATCAGAGTAAGTTCCAAAGCATTTACATATTAAGCCCTGCTCCAAGAAACCCAACTGAGTACCGTGTTTGCTTGGATGATGTTTCACGCCATTTTTTCAATAGTATAAACAGTTATATCACGGCATCTCCTGGGAAGTTCACCAGTACTACCAGTCTCATTTCTTCCAACACTGATGAATCAGTCGTAATAATACCACAACCCGAGGTCCAGATGAGGAGGAGTATACAGCTATTTTACCCACAATATCTCTCATAACATCCAACCAAACCCTATGATGTGGGTACTCAAAAGAATCCTCTCAATGCGACGATTCTTTTGAGTACCCACAACATAGGGTTAGCGGGTAAAATAAGGTTTTAAGAACGTACAAAACTCCCTTTATCTAGAGTTTGTTTTGAGGTTTATTTTTTGAAATATCATAGCCTGGAATAGCCAAAGCCACTATCAAACTCTAAACTCAGAGCTCGAGATAAGAAGCGTTTTGCTTGTACTAAAATCCTTATGATGCGAGTACTCAAAAGAATCGTCTCATTAAGATGATTCTTTTGAGTACCCACATCATAGGGTTTGGTTGGATAATAAGAGATATTGTGGGTAAAGAGCTGTTAACCCCTCCTTATCTGTAAACTTTGAAATTCCCTGATGTAAATTGCTATGATAATATCATCTTTACCTTTACTGGTTTTCCTCCATCTTCAGAAGCCTGTGAAACCAGTTCTTTGAAAAAATCGTACAGATTTTCTTCTGTAAGAATATGATTTCCTGAAAAATAAAATACAAGGTCTTAACCCTTTTCCCACATTGACAGATTCTGCAGCATTAACAGAGAAAAATGGGAAATAGATCTCTCCAAATGAAAGTACAATTTAAGAATAAGTGTAAGATGAGCAATTCCTTTATCCACAACGTTTTGAAAGTTTTGCTGCAAATAAGGCTTGATCTTTAAATGGGTTAGAGATATGTGATACTGTACTACAGCAAAATATTCATTCAAATGAAGTACAAAACGAAGGCTTCATATAAAACAGTTGTAACTACATCTTGTCCAAAATGTAGTTACAACTGTTTTAAATGAAACCATCGAAAAGTGAACTGCCTGTGACTCATGAGGACATAAATTATGACTGTGATAAATCCGTTAACTGGTTACGGTAAATCTGGTGGTGTCTGGTTTGAAACCATTGGATGAAGAAATGTTTTATCTGGAAAATAGGAACTATTATTTCAATCCTTTCCAACTTCAACAAATCTGCAACAGACAACTATCAAAACACCCAAGCAAAATAATGAATAATATTACAGTACTCTATAAAATTAAATTTAAGTATATTAATCAAAGCGCTGATGGCAAAGTAGTGGCGATTGTGTAGAAAATCCTGCAAAGTAACAAGCAGTATCCCGTGTAGGCCTTGCGATTTTCAATATATAGGCATATATGACAATACTCGATCTCCAACTCAATTCGGCTACACTTTCAGCATTGATTGCTAATTGAAGCTTGTACACTGCATGACATAGTGTCCTTTAAACCTTTGTAAACCAGTCTTATCATCTAAGACACTTTCATATACTGCAACAACTACAAAATAAAGCGTTTATAATATTGACATTTAAGAATCGATAACCATTCTCGCGAGCTATTTATAGAACCTTTTGGAATTTCCAGACGCCTTCTACTGTGTCATTGAGGTGAGTTATAGAACGCGCAATGATATTTATTATCTGCCCAAACATGAAGAAAGATAATATTTACATAATTTAACTCTATGTAGATATCATCTCAATAAATCTCAAATCTTAGTATCAATCCGGTACCAAAGTAGCACTGACATGATTATTATTAATCGTGTCTCTGCATCACCGATGGAACTATATATTTGGCGGTTTAACGGATGTAGGTTAATTGGTTTGCAGTAAGGAATAAAAAGTGAACGGGCCGTTCAAAACTGATTATGTAAAAAGATTTGTTGTTGTTGTTTCGGTAAGCATTGTGGCGATTGTCAATGAATGAATGTATATTGTTTTATGGCGCATCGACAGCTAAGGTCATTTAGCGCGCAATTATATTTAATTATTCATGATCCCTGGGTAAACAAACCAGTACTAGGCTAGAAAAGGTGCCTTGCCTAAGGGCACTCCACCATGACTGTAGTGCCGCGACTGGGGATCGAACTTGGGACACCCGGTTTCGAAATCAATCAAACCAATCGCCAAAATTAAAAGCAATGTTGGCACTTACACCTTTTACCTCAATGTGTCTTTTACCCTTTCCCACAAACAGCCAACAACTTAAAAGCATGATCGCAAACACCGGAAAATCTCTATAAATGAAGGTACAATATCTGAAAAAAGTTCTTTTGCATGTTTTTCAAAAGTCGTCTGCTGCAGAGACGTCTGAAAGGGTTAAAGTCTGCTGCATATGCTTCAAAATTTGTCTGTTTGTGGAAAAGTGCTGACTGCATGCAGACAAACATTATTCCATAATAGTAGCATAATGAAGTCAACTGAATTACATGATTAAATCTATTAACTGTGCGTAATCAACAATTTTGACTAAAACTCTTAATTAACCCATGCTCCAATACAACTTATCTTTGGAATCATGCAGATAAAAAAAATGGACAATCACTATTATTAGTGAATGAAGATAATTACAAAGTGGAAAATGGAAAATTGCTCATTATGAACAAATTACGCTTTTGCCACAATGTTTTCTAGTCATCTACAGTATATATAATATACATGTATATGGGCAAGGGTTAAAACCCTTTCCCTTCCTAACGATAACAATGCTTGAGAGCTCCACATCAATGAAACAAACATCTTCACCAAAATGAGAAAGATGCTCTTAGTAATGCTTTAGCTTTTTCCGATTTTGGTCAAAAAGTAAGGTTTGTATATTTGTTTATATTTTAAAAATATGTTTCCTTCATTATTTAATCAACATAAGAGGGCTAAAAACACATATCTGCGGAGTTGCAGCAGAATTTAAAGCCTTATCAAAGAGCTATAATAACAATTTTAGGTCTCTTTATCGACATCAAATTGATGATCAATTATTTCTATACACACCTAGTAATGCTGCAAATAAGCAAAACCTGTTTGGATTTAAGTCCAGGGTTTTTGCAATTTCATCCATGACATATTCTTTCGTTTCAAGGGATCCTTTATATGTCAGTTTCAAGTTCTGTGACGAAAAGTATCTTGGAGGATCGAATATCACAAATGCTGGATTTTGTCCCAGAATTCCTTGTAAGCCATGCTCACGACAGAAACCGATGACTTCTTGTGCATGATCATCCATTGACATTGCTACACCAATGCCAAGTTGGCGCAGAGCCAATCTGAGGGCACCATGAAGAAAAACGGGAGGATTCCACCAGACTTTGGGCGGAGGTGTCCCTTTATGATGGATATGTCTAAGGACCATATTGACCTTTTTCTTTTGATTAAGTTGCTCCCCATACCAGGAGTCCATTTTAGGGCCCTCTAAAGCACCATTGAAAAACACCAAAAGTTCCATGTTTGCATTCTGGCAGGCTTGTAACAAGTTTGACAGAAATGTCAACATTCTATTCCACTGTCCGCCACACACCCAGTCCGAGTAAAATCCGCCATAAAGACGATCAAGGCAACTGTCTGCGTCCACAACCAAGCAGAACCGTCCCGTGACAGGGCCTCTGCCACGCCTCTTTGGTACATAGCTTCTGGATATTTTTAGCAAATCTACCGAGAGGCAAGCTCCGGCACAGGTCGACTCCAAATACTCCTGTAAGTCTTTGATGCCCATTTTTAAATCAGTTAAGGCGTATTTTGACTAATTCATATCACACCCTCATATATGTTTACCAAACATTGAGGAAGAAAGACAACTTGTCACTATTTTTTTAAGCCGAATTTGACGGCTAAACTCTTTCCACCATGTGCTCTATGCTGAATGGATGGCCTTCAGGAAATTTTTTCATTTGCGCGCATGCGCACAAATCCCGGATTGTTTCCCATCATTCCAAAGTAAACAAGTATGGCGGACCAAGTGACATTTCAACCTGGAACTGGCGTAGCGCCAGCGACATTAGTCGAGTTAACAGTTGGTTGCAGGTAAAAAGACATGATTTACATATCAATAGTGCTTCTATAAACGTACAAAAACAAGTTTGGAATGTTGACAGGCTCTGGTTACGAATGCCGCCAGCATAAAATAGAATGTTTACGTTTAAATTGGCTGGTTTTCTTCTCAGATTTTCAGAGAAATTGTTTTAAATTTGATAAACATGAAAATGCTCTCTTGGATATTTATTTTTATATTTAGAAAAGCATAGATAAAAGATATACAGACACTTGACTCACTTGGCTAAACTTAGTGTTGTGATATGTGTGACCTAAGCATATATAGTTTTGCCCTTTTAACTGAATTTTGAAATGGCTGTATTTTGCAATTACTTGAATAACATTAACAATTGTACATGAGATGAAGTGAAATTAGGAGTGATGCTTGGAAATAGATGAGTTGATTGCGAAATTTTCTTGCATTTAGGCCTTGATGAAGTTGTAACATACTGTAAGTTATTCATTCGAAGAAAGCGTTCTGTGCTTCTCCATGAGGTCCTTTTTTAATTGGAAAAATAAATTCCAAGAATGTTGTATTTATGATTATTTAATATCTTCAGTTGAATAGTAAAACTAAATATTTCAATATATTAATCAATGTCAAAACAATAAGTGAGTTGACAGTTCTTTAAAACTTTGGATTTATCAAAGATGGCAGGCCAAGATATGCCAAGTTTTACACCAGGTTCGGGTACAGCACCTCAAATGGTTGTTGAAGTAGCTATGTCTTGTAGGTGAGTATTAGCAGATTTTTTTTCAGAGCCATATTTCATGTTCGAAGACAATTCTTTTGAGCACCCACAACATTGGGTATGAAAGTGAAGTAAAGATTGAAGAACATGTAATAAGCCTGGGTATCACTAAACAGAGTCTGGTAGAGTCCGGTAGAGTCTGGTAGAGTCTGGTCGTCAAATATCCCATTATATCACTGTTTTGTTGTGTTTTTGTATTGAAATGAATAAAATAAAGTGCTATATTGTATCATATAAATAAAAAAATAAAAGGTATTTGCCTATTTTAGCTCATTTTCGAGTGAATATAGAAATATTATATGCGTGAACACGGACACTGGTAGAGGCTGGTCATTATTAAGCAATAAATACAAAGTTTTATACGATTTTTAAGTTATAAAAAGTTTAATTTGATTTATATGTGTCATATTATATATTTATTTCTTATATTATTTCAGCTGATAATCGGGAAAATAGTGGAAGATTGAGGATTTTTAACGATAACATTGTGTTTCGTAAATCAAAATGGCTGACGTGAAATTTCTGTTTATAATGCGGCCCTATCTTACATCCTGTACGAGTAATACACTAAATTCTCTCTCTATTATGGGCCAACTAATTGATTAGGTGTGATCAACAGATTAGTGTTATAATTACCAAGATTTTAAATGTATGAAAACTACTAGATTGGAATAATTTTATGTTTTATATGTCATTAACATTAATTAAACCAAATGCTTAGAGAGCTATATACTTACTTAAAAGTAATTCATATGAAATTGGAGGATAAATTGAGTGACATTGACCAGAGTAAATTAATATTTTGTCCCTACGAAGAGTTTTCGACTTGTAAAGCCATTGACATATATGTCAATTTTACTCAGTAAGTGTCTTCCTCAACCTGAGGTTAACCGCATTATTTGTAAACTCTTCGGTCCTAATGGTATCTTAAGTGCTGAAACTGCAACCTCATTCACAGAAATGGACCAAGAAATATCCAATACACATCCAAATTTGACATATTTACAAGGGATACTTATTAATTTGGAGAAGCATATGTTTCTCCCAAAACTCAAACATTCCTGGCTACCACAACAATGGTTTAATAATGCAAATGAGTCGTACAACGATGTTATCAAAAGGACGACAAACTGGGTAGTCCAGAAATTGCCCGACATGATAGAAAAGTTCCAAGAACTTGAACAGTGTCAAACTCTTCATGTGAGAGGCGCATGCACGACTCGGGTAAATATTGTTTGGCGACACAAGCGTCGGTGCTACACGTTTCTCATGCTACATATGGACACAGTTAAGTCCTGACCAGAGATCAAGGCGATTTATGAAATTATTGAACTTTAAGTCGCATCACATTTCAAACATCACATCAACAGATGAGCAACTAACATTACCCTCCATTACGAGAATTGAACGAAAACGCGGCACTCGCAAACGCCTGAAAAATTGCAAAACATACACAATTAAAGATAAAAAAACACAGATTACATTGAAACACATTCATGTTAAAAGGACTGCATATTTTAGTTGCAAACCAACAACAATATATGTTTTATCAATCATTCGCTAATACCTGTATGTCAGTTGTACATTCAACATTTTCAACAATAATTCCTCTATATCCGTCTAAAATGTTAACGCTAGGACCAGGTTTAAATTTGAGTTCTGGTTATGTCACCAGGAAGCAGACATGAAGAAGCGGAAAATATAAACCAAAAACAATGAATAAAAATCCCAAAAAAATGGAGCTCTAGCTGTGTAGGGTCTTTTTTGTTAACCTAAAATGAGATCACGTCACCAATAAGAAACGAATTGAATCAAACACACCTAAATCTTGAGGATACAAAAGAGACCGGCATACATCTGTTCGAGATTCGGGTTGAGACAAATGTGTTAATGTTGGCCCCGGGTTCACATGTTGCCAATGTCTGCATGCTAAACAAGCGCTGCGAGCACCCTAAGCAAGCACGCTCAACAGTGGTGCAGACACGGCCGGTAGCTGGGTGCTGCTGCTCGGCCATGTTTTTGATTTTTATCAAATGAATGTACATAGAACCAAAATCATAGAATAAAAAATTTAAAAAATGGAGCTCTGTGTAGGGTCATTTACGGCCCGGCCGGGTCCTTGTCAGGCGCACGGGCTCTATTTTGGTAACCTAAAATGGAAAACATAGAAAAAAAATCCCAAAATGTTATTATATAGATCCAAACATTAAATTTTGGACCATAAGAGAGTTCCTCCACGTGGTGTGGCCTGAACACAATATTTCGCAAAATGCATTTTATGAACTATATCAGGATATATATTTATTTTTCAAGTTAAAATATTTTTGCATATTTTTAAAAAAATATGCAAATATGGTTAAGTTTGATTCTATTTTTTGCGGAATGTAGTCTTTAATTTCATATGAATTACTTTTAAGTAAGTATATAGCTCTCTAAGTATTTGGTTTAATTAACGTTAATGACATATAAGACATAAAATTATTCGAATCTAGTAGTTTTCATACATTTAAAATCTTGGCATTGTTAAAATATAATTATAACTATAATCTGTTGATCACACGTAATCAATTAGTTGACGCATAATAGAGAGAGAATTTAGTGTATTACTCGTTCAGGATGTGCGATATTGCCGCATTATAAACAGAAATTTCACGTCAGCCATTTTGATTTACGAAACACATTGTTATCGTTAAAAATCCTAAATCTTCCACTATTTTCCCGATTATCAGCTGAAATAATATAAGAAATAAATATATAATATGACACATATAAATCAAATTTAACTTTTTATAACTTAAAAATCGTATAAAACTTTGTATTTATTGCTTAATAATGACCAGACTCTACCACTGTCCGTGTTCACGCATATAATATTTCTATATTCACTCGAAAATGAGCTAAAATAGGCAAATACCATTTTATTTTTTATTTATATAATACAAAAGCACTTTATTTTATTCATTTCAATACAAAAACACAACAAAACAGTGATATAATGGGATATATGACGACCAGACTCTACCAGACTCTGTTTAGTGACACCGATAAGCCTCATATTTAAAGCTCTGTCTAGATAAGAAGCGTATTTCATATACTAAAATCTTGATTTGACCCTATGTTATGTCTACTTATTATAAGAAGATTCTTTTGAGTACCCACAACATAATACTTTGTTGATTAATGACTATGTGAGCAATTATTTCAAAAAGGCCAGTGTTTGACTCCTTGTTATCTAGAACTCTGGCTTGTTTAACCCTTTCCCTCATTCAGACGCTTTCCAAAGCCTCTGCAGCAGACGACTTTTGAAAACATTGTGGCCAAAGGTAAAATTGCTCATGATGAGCAATTTCTCCTTTGGCTACAATGTTTCAACTTTATTTAACAATTAAGCCATCTTCTATTGATTTTTTTCAGGTTTTTATATCCCCTTCAAGGAAGAGGGGGTATATAGGAGTCACTGTGTCGGGCAGGGCCCGCGCTGTCGTTCGCCACTTAGCCAAATGCGAAGATTATTTTAAAGTGGCGAAGTTATTTCATGAGTGGCGAAAGGTTTTTATCATCAACATTTACCTGATTTGGATATCAGTTTACGACATACAGTGACTGTTTCCGTTAATCTAAGATAATGCACTGCCATTTGATTCAATGTTGGGAACCAGTGACCACTTTACGACATTTTTATGACACCCGTTTTTATCATTTTGACAGTTTGTGTATTTCACACTTGTGTTATTGTTGTGAAGTGTTAATTCAGCCTTTTAATCCGACTGACCATCAACTCTGAGCGATATTGATACATTAAAGGCCGTACATATGATAATTGGCAATTATAGATGCATTAATTATATCAACACGCTTTTTGAAGCAAGTTTCGACGATCAACGTAGGCCTTTCATGATTTAATGACAATGTAAGTTTGTCATTTTTGATTGGGAAAAATCTATTTAATTATGGGCGAGTACAAACAATTATTGGACCCATTGATGAGATTGGCGAAAATGAGTGGCTCCTAAAATTTAAAAGTGGCGAACTTTATTTCAATGTGGCGAAAGAAAAATTCAACCCAGAGCAGGCCATGGTCGGGCTGTCTGTCTATCTGTCGGCCGGCCGGCCGGAAGCCATATTTTGTCCGGCCTATTTCTTACAAACTACTGGGTGGAATTCAATAAAATTTTACCTGATGCTTCTATACCAAGAGGAGATGTGCATATCCTAAATGGGTTACAATTGCATGTTATTTTACAGAGTTATGGCCCTTTTACTTATTTAGTTATGGTGTAGGTCAAGGTGCTGTTTAGGGGGTATTTATCATCTTCAGTGATAGTTCTAGTTGTCACTGTTTTCAAAGTTGTCTGCTGCAGATTAGTTGTATTTGGGAAAGGGTTAAAACCCTTTTCTTGGCTTTAGTTGATACAGATGAATGCTTCTGCAGCACCAACATGAAGATTTGAAATTTTAAAACTGTTAGTAAAAGCGAAATTGCTCATAACCAATAATTCCTTTTCCCAACAATTTTTTTATAGAGCTCTTAATCAAAAAAAAATTCCATTCTCTAAGATGTGACAAATTTTCTCTCCGATACTTTCAAAGCAGAGTAAAGTGAAAATCATGTAAATGGTTAATATTTTTCAGATAGTTCTTTCATTGTCTCTATTTAGAAAAGAGAATAAACTTCCATTCAATTATGTAAAAAATGAACCCTCTCCCAAATACAAGAAATTGCAAGCGGTAAACTTTGAGAACAAAATATATGGAAAATGGCTGTAAATAATATTGTAATTAAATTTAATGAATTGAGAAACATAGAATGAACAAACAAAAATAACTAGAAAAGTAATATGACTGGTCTTAATATCAGAACTTATATCCTTCTCCATTCTGTAATAGTTGAAATTGTTTGGAAAATATTTCAATTGATATATATGCCTATGGTTGAATAGTGTGACATCAAATTATTTTTGTTGTTCTATTTCAGGAACTTGATAGATGCAGATGTATTTTCAAAGTCTGATCCAAGTAAGTATTGACTCTAAGATTTTTAGAACTTTTAATTAAATCTGGAGAAACCATATCTAATTGATCTAGATTTTCGCCAAGCAGTGTGACCGCAATTTCATCTGTATGTGTGTTTCCTTTTCTCTATGCCATAATTGCCATTTAAGAATTTTAAACCTTTCCAAATTAATTGAGTTGAAAGCATTGTGACAATTGTGACAAAATGTCTAAATTTTCATCATGAGCAATTTCTTCTTTTTGAACAATTTCTTTTCAAAAGTCGATTGCTTGTGTGAAGGGTTAACCCTTTCCCTCATATAGACGCTTTCTGAAGCCTAGCCAGCAGACGGCTTTTTGAAAACATAGTGACAATAGAAGAAATTGCACAAAACAAGCAATTTTCCTTTTGCCAGAATGTTTTCCACTTTTTGTCATAGGTTATCCATTCAATTTTAGAGATTTTCTATGTTTTGACAAAATGCGTTCAAAGTCGTATGCTGCAGAATTGTCGTATGAGGGAAAGGGTTAACACATTTTCCCTTCAATTTTAGAGCTCTTTTTTATAAATTTTGAATAGAGATCTTCATATGAGCGACTGTGTTTATTGGCTACTCAGTGAAATTTGTATAGACTCTTTAAAGTTTTATTCAAATGGCATGTGGAATGAGGAAGTAAATTGTGAATAAATGGTGTTAATTACCATTAGGTGTATTTGTGATATTATATCCTAGTGTCACATTACAAATAGTGGTAGTCTAAATTTTGGCAAAGCAGTGTGACCGCAATTTCATTTGTATGTGTGTGTTTCCTTTTCTCTATGCCATTAAGGGATTTTAAACCTTTCCATATTAATGAAGTTGAAAGCATTGTGACAAAATGCCTAAATTTTCATCATGAGCAATTTCTTTTTTTTGAACAATTTTTTTTCAAAAGTCGGTTGCTTGTGTTAAGGGTTAACAAATTTTCCCTACAATTTTAGATCTCTTTTTCAAATAATTTGAATAGAGATCTTCATATGAGCGACTGTGTTTATTGCCTACTCAATGAACATTGTATAGACTCTTTGAAGTTTTATTCAAATGGCATGTGGAGTGAGGAAGAAAATTTGAATAAATGGTGTTAATTACTATTAGGTGTATTTGTGATATTATTTCCCTGTGTCACATTACTAATGCATCCACATCGGGTGCTGGAGGTCACATGTTTGATCCTTGGTCCGGTCATACCAAATACTATAATATGGCAGTAATGAATTTTCAGTGCTCAAAATTGTTAGGTTAGCATAATGACTGACTGGCTGGTGGCAGAATATAATGGACCAGTAGTACTGGATATATTCTCCAGAAAACATTGTGATATAACTGAAAAATTGTTGAATACCTCATAAAACAACATACTCACAAACTAACAAAATTTAAGAAGAGTAACTATGTATTTTGTATGACATTTTTTCTTGCTGTGGTAAAATTTGCTATCAATTTGTATTAAATCTCGATTTTAAATCTACCAAATGATCAGTAAATGATGAAAATAGCGTACCATTGAAGCGTAAAGTAATATTTAAAGGTTTTATTATGTCCATGTGTAACAGTACTGGAGATAGTCATTTTAAATTAACCCATTTAACATGCACCAAATCCGCAGTAGACGACTTTGAACACATCAAAGCAAAAAATGAATATTATATATGGGCCGCATAATGAGAAAACCGACGATAGTGAAATAGCATAGAAAAGACGTAATCATCACTCAAGGTTTAACATCATTTGTGTGTGAAAAATGCTGAAGTAAAAGTACATGTGTTCATCGAGGGATGAAATGAAGAGCGACACATAATACTGTTACAAGCTGGTTAATCTGCCCCATTTATTGAAAGAATTTATTTTTAATTCAAAACATCCAACAAACATGAGCATGTAAGATTACTAAACAGATATATACGGGCCACTCCATGAGAAAACTGGTGATAGTGACAGCATTTTCGATTTTTGGATTTTTACATGTTCATATAGTCCAACCTGTCTAGTTTTGTTTTATTTATATGTGGACTTCGTATGACAAATATTGACGCCATAATGGACGTCAAAAATAGACGTGTGTTACTAATTGCTGAAATGACGTCAACGTCATTTTCATGATTTATGTTCGACGCTCAAACAATTTAGTCATTTACAGCAAAGTTATTCTTAATTTTATCAAAATGGTTTGAGTACATTTTAAGTCATTCAGCGTATAACTTCACCTGTAAAGCAGTACTACATCGAATGGTTGTGCAATTTAAAGCACGGTGTTTTGAACAAGATGTTAGGGTCATGCTGAAATACAAGTTCATGTATGACATGGTGTTGGAGTCTTATTTCCTGTGCTACAACAAACAATAATTCTACGCATCTACATGATTATTTGAATGCTGCCAGGTGCATCAATTGCTTGCAAACTTAGGAACAAATCCGGAAAATATATTCAATCTAGATCAACAATATCGAAGGAAATGAATTGCATGTATTTTGATTCAGCTTTTCTTATAGTAATCGCTTAGCGATGTCTTATTTCAAATTTATCCAATTTCCCCAAACCTGTGTAGTTTGTGATTATATCGACCTCATAAAGATCTGAGATCAGTTTCCGAGTTCCTTTCGGTGCACCACCAATTCTCAATTGACAATAGTTAAACCCACTCTTTAGTACTCTTGGTTGTTTGGGTAGTACTACGAAAGCTACGGTCTATCTGTGTTGTATTACTGAAGTGTTGAATGACTTTTAACAAACAACAACATCAAGTTGCATCACAATCGAAGTATGCCTTGTTATATAAGTAAATTTAATTTAACAAATTATGATATTTGTTATCATGTTCTCTTATTATACCCCCCACAAACAAGTTTTGGGGGTGTATATAGGAATCACCCTGTCCGTCTGTCTGTCTGTCCATATGTATTGTAAGCGCAACTCCTCCTTAACGGCTGGACCGATTCTGATGAAACTTTACACAGTTGCAGTACACAACTTGTGGATGTGCATGAAGTAAGATTATCCCTGTCCGTCCATCTGTCCGTGTCCGTCTGTCTGTCCATATGTCTTGTAAGCGCAACTCCTCCATAACGGCTGGACCGATTCTGATGAATCTTTACACAGTTGCAGTACACAACCTGAGGATGTGCATGAAGTAAGATTAACCCGGTCGGAAATATATCTGTCCGTCTGTCTGTCCATATGTCTTGTAAGCGCGGGGCGGGGGTATCCTTTTGTGAGTTCACTCGCAGTTCTAGTTTAAATTCAGATAAGCAACATTCTGCTTTAATTTGTTATAATCAAACAACACATGGTTCATCAGTGGGGGAGGACATGGCAGTTGGGATAAATAGATAACAACATGTTCAGGTGTGTTTTTGTCAAATAAAACATTCAGATCTGCATTATTCTGTATTCATGACAGCTGGGATAAATAGATAACAACATGTTCAGGTGCGTTTTTGTCAAATAAATTATTTAGATCTGCAATAATCTGCATTTATGACGTCTGGGATAACTAGATCAATAACTAGATCAATACCGATTTCATTTATATTTCATACTTAAGTTGGCTTTTAACATTTCTTTCAAACTTACTCTCAGGAACAATGTGAAACCGCATGGACGTGGGCGATCCTGACCAGACTGAACAAATGCAAAAGGATTTCATTAGTCAAAAATTCATGAAGATGATATTACCATTTATATATAATATAGCATAACTCTACATTAATGTCAAATGCCATGTAGCATCTAACATCTTGATTTGGATGCAGAATAAATAACAAACACCAGGCAGATCTTTCATTATGTTGGCATCATGTAAATAGTGTACACCACCGCTGCATGGCGGCATGACATTGTATTGAATGAATGAATGTATATTGTTTTATGGCGCATCGACAGCTAAGGTCATTTAGCGCGCAATTAAATTTAATTATTCATGATCCCTGGGTAAACAAACCAGTACTAGGCTAGAAAATGTGCCTTGCCCAAGGGTACTCCACCATGACACATTGTATTGAAAAGAAAACAAATACCCTTCACATTTACAGACAGTCAGCTGCCTAGAATGAATAATGGAATGAATATTGCTAGAAAAAACTCAAAGCAAAAACTACATGTTTTCACCGTATTAACAGAAGTATCGTTGAAAGTACAATTATCCAACATGAATCACAGAATACAGCATAAACCTAACAACTGGTCAAGATCCTTTCATCAAACTGCGATTCCCCATGGTTTAAAAATATCTAGAATCATTGTTGCTTCAGGAGATCATTATATTACAACATAAATAATGATTCCAATATTCTTCTTGTCATCTAATACAAACCATTTTGATATAAGATCCATTTCTCCATGATCTCAATTCATGTCAAAATCTTGATAGCCACTGAATTAGCAGTATCCCTGGTTATACTATCACTTTATGGTTTTGCAACTGAGTGATATATGGAAATCTGCTAGGTCAGCCTTCTTTCTGCAAGTGCAACACCTGTTGAGAAATTATTTCATGATAAATCTTTCTTACAAATTACGTAAGCCATGACGCAATATAGTACTAACAGCACTGTTTAACTGCAGTCGGTATGGATTGAGCTGTTTTCTACTGTCTAGGATGTTTTCGACAAGTGTAGATTAAGATCTACCTGCACATACATCACACATGAGCCAGGTGTATACTGTTTGTCCGAAGTATGACAAAGGGTTCTAACTATACTCCTAGATGCGGATTAAATTGTATGGATTTGCACGCTGATCTGTTTCTTTAACGTTTGCAAATGCATGAAAGTTTTTTTTCGTTAAGCAACGCTCAGTTATACATCTATTATTGAATAATAATGACACAAAACAATATGTTTTGTATCCGAAATTTCAACAGATTCACACAGTTTTATTTCATAGACTTTTGTTTTTCAATGCCAGTCGCGGCAATTCGGTCATGGTGGAGTGCCCTTGGGCAAGGCACATTTTCTAGCCTAGTACTGGTTTGTTCACCCAGGGAACATGAATAATAAAATTTAAATGCGCGCTAAATGACCTTAGCTGTCGATGCGCCATAAAACAATATACATTCATTCATTTGTTTTTCAATGACTATAAGTTCAACACCTTATTGAAGGCTATATATTATTTAATTTACTTTTCGCAGATGCAAATAAACTTTGTTTATACAGTCTTTTATGACATCATAGCAGCGTTAAAATATATTGAGTATGTATTTAAATTGAAAGTTGAAGGCAATAAATAGGTATAAACACACATTTCACATAATCAAAACCAAAAAGAAGAAGAACGAAAATGCATATGTGTCAATGGTAAAAACCATTTCAAGTCAACCTCAGAAACATATTTTCAATTCTTAAACATAAATGGATCATTGAAAGGGGGAATATTCACAAATTACGAAGAAAAAAAATAGTTAAAATAGATATTGATATATATATACAAATACATCTGTTTACTAATCTTACACACTTGTGTTTGTTGGATGTTTTGAATTAATAATAAATTCTTCCAATACATGGGGCAGATTAACCAGCTTGTAACAGTACTATTATATATCGCTTTTCATTTCATCCCTCGATGAACATGATGTTTATAAACCAAATCAAACTCTGTGTAAACATATAATTTTACTTCAACTTCACTCACACACAAATGACGTCAAACTTTGAGTGATGATTACGTCATTTCTTATCCTATGTCACTATCACAGGTTTTATCTATTTTGTTTATTTCATAATTTGTGAATATTCCCCCCTTTCAATGATCCATATATGCTTAACCCTTTCCCTCATATAGACGCTTTCTGACGCCTCTCTAGCAGATGGCTTTTTGAAAACATAGTGACAAAAGAAGAAATTGCACAAAACGTGCAATTTCTTCTTTGCCACAATGTTTTCCACTTTTTGTCATAGGTTATCTATTCAATTACAGAGATTTTTGATTTTTTGATAAAATATGTTCAAAGTCGTCTGCTGCAGAATTGTCGTATGAGGGAAAGGGTTAAGAGTTGAAAATATGTTTCTGAGGTTGACTTGTAATGGTTTTTACCATTGGCACATATGCATTTTCGTTCTTTTTTGGGGGAGTTTTGATTATGAAAAATTTGTGTGTATACATACCTATTCATTGCCATCAATTCAAATTCATGAAATTAACAATTTACTTTTAACTAACTGTTGAAAACTAAGAAAAAGAGGTCGCTAACTGTAGGTCATTCTTTAACATAGTATAAAATGAAGGTCGGTTTCCTCTGTATTCATAAACCTCTAAAATGGCAAATGCGCTAGTCAATATATACGATTTATAGAGAATAGACAAGACTGTGTGAATAAAGTTTATCTGCATCTGTTAAAAGTAAATTGAATAATATATAGCCCTCAACAAAGTTTTGAACTTACGGTCATAGAAAAACAAAAGTCTATGAAATAAAACCGTGAGAATCGGTTGAAATTGCGATTTAAAACACATTGTTTTGTGTCATTATTAATCAATAATAGATGTATAACTGAGCATTGCTTAACGAAAACAAACCTTCATGCATTTGCTTGTGTTAAAGAAACAGATCAGCTTGCAAATCCACACAATTTAATCTGCATCTAGGTGTTTAGGTAATAGAACTCTTTGTTATACTTTGGACAAACAGTATACACCTGGCTCATGTGTGATGTATTTGTGGGTAGATCTTAATCTACACTTGTTGAAAACATCCTAAACAGTAGAAAACAGCTCAATCTATTATGTACACAACATACCGACTCCAGTCAAACAGTGTTGTAAGTACTATATTATGTTATGGCTTACATGATTTGTAAGAGAGATTGATCATGAAATAGTTTCTCAACTGGTGTTGCACTTGCAGGAGGCTGATCTTGAAACATGTTTGTTTTATTCTGCATGTACTATATCAATCTGCATTTATAAAATATATAATATGTATAATCTGTTTAAAATGTGTGTTTCATTCTTGAAAGCCATAAACAATCTGGTTTCAATTTTCGTAGATTTGCATATACATATGTACATGGATTATGTGTAAAGGGAAAATACTTTCGGTGCAATGCATTAAAAGCCAATTTAACAAATTTTTAGTTTCGATTGTCAATTATTTGACTAGATAGAAAAACAACGTTTGAGGCATATTTAACCAGTGAAGATCTAGATCAATCCGCGTATCGTTAGATGACCATCTATCAGATTCCTTCAAAGCTATGTTGATTGGTCAAATAATATGGTCGCCAACTATTTTACCGTATATGGCTTGAGTGAAAACTTAAAAATTCTTCTCCTCCGAAAATTTTCAAATATTTTTTGCAAATGTTCCTAGGGTGACTTTCTATCAAGCCATGTTGATTGGTCAAAAAGAATGGCCACAAGGGGGCGGGGCTACTTTGCATTATATGGCTATATATTGACCCACTATCAGGTTCCTTCAAGCCATGTTGATTGGTCGAAAAACATGGCCGCCAGGGGGCGGGCTGTTTTGCTTTATATGGCTATAGTGAAAACTTAAAAAATCTTCTACTCCGAAAGTGTCGGACAGATTTTCAAATTATTTTGTAGAAATAATTCTAGGATGACTCTATCAGATTCCTTCAAGCCATGTTGATTGGTCGAAAAAAATGAACGCCAGGGGGTGGACTATTTTGCCTTATATGGCTTTAGTGAAAACTTTAAAAAAATTCTCCTCTGAAAGTGTCGGGCTGATTTTCAAATAATTTTGTAGAAATGTTCCTAAGGTGACCCACTATCAGATTCCTTCAAGCCATGTTGATTGATTGAAAACTATGGTCGCCAGGGGGCGGGGCTTATATGGCTAAAGTGAAAAAAAATAAAATCAGGTGAGCGATCCATGGGCATCATGGCCCTCTTGTTTATAATTAAAATGTAAATTAAAACCATAATTTAATATGTACCGGTGTTAAGCCATCGCAGGTCACCCATCCAGGCTCTAACCGCGATGAACGTTGCTTAACTTTACGAAAAGGTCAACCACTCTACCAACGTCGCTATAAACGCAGGCTTCGAAAGCAAGGCTGTAAAAGTGATATTTATACCCGTTCATGTTACATTTCTCCCTCTTTTCTCTTGACTTCGACCCGAAGTCACACAACTGAACACAAGCGATATACCAGAGCTGTGTCTCTGTTACATCACTGGGAACCAGCAGGGATTTAATAACAGGAAAATAGGAATATTTCATAAATGCGAAGTTATTGTGCTAAATTTTGTGATTTTGAGAATATATTAAGGGAAAAAAAGGACGCGCATGCGCAAACAAATGTTTACAAAAATTTTGGGAGATCGAGGTATTGGGAAAAGGTATTTTTTATTTCGCTTTACGTATTTAACTAAAAAACTATTGTTATCATATACTTATATCATAGATTTTATTTAAAAGCGTGTTTCGTGTTTTTCGAATCAAACAGTATTTCTTTAGCCATAACATGCTGATTCCCGCGCTAACATCGAATTTCTGCATCTTGCAGCAACTTTGTAATATTGAGATTTAAGACCAATCGATAACCAGTCTCTCGAGCTATTTATAGAACCTTTTGGAATTTCCATTTTGGCGAGGTGTTTTGAGAGTAATTTGCATGAAGAAAGATAATATTTACATATTTTAACTCGATGTAGATATTATCTCGATAAATCTCAAATCTATGTATCAATCCGGTACCAAAGTAGTACTAACATGATTATTATTAATCGTGTCTCTGCATCACTGATGGAACTATATATTTGGCGGTTTAACAGAAGTAATTTAATTGGTTTGCAGTTTTCGTTGTTGATGTTTCTTTTAGCATTGTGGCGATTGTCAACCCAATCGCCACAATTATGTGAAGAATAAATGTTTACCTGAATTAGTTTTTTTGAGCGATATGCTGCGATTGCATTTTAAGAAAAGCAATGAAAATCTCAACCTAATATAAGTGGTCATTAAAGATTGAATACAAGAAAGCATTGTGAGCAAAAGAGTAATTATGTCTCCTCCCTCCGGAGGAGACATATTGCTTTTGCCTGCGCCGTCTGTCTGTCCGTCTGTCTGTCTGTCTGTCAGGGCGTCCACATTTCTTGTCCGGCCTTTATCTCACAACCCCTTGGCCACATTTCTCTGAAACTTCACAGGAGTCATCGGTACAACGTCTAGTTGCGCATATTACGAGGGCGTTTAATTTGACCTACTTTTGGATGAGTTATTGCCCTTTCTTAAAATTGCCATTTCATTCTTGTCCGGCCTTCATCTCACAACCCCTTTGCCACATTTCTATGAAACTTCACAGGAGTCATCGGTACAACGTCTAGTTGCGCATATTACGAGGGCGTTTAATTTGACCTACTTTTGGATGAGTTATTGCCCTTTTTTTAAAATTGCCATTTCATTCTTGTCCGGTCTTCATCTCACAACCCCTTTGCCACATTTCTATGAAACTTCACAGGAGTCATCGGTACAACGTCTAGCTGCGCATATTACGAGGGCGTTTAATTTGACCTACTTTTGGATGAGTTATTGCCCTTTTTTTAAAATTGCCATTTCATTCTTGTCCGGCCTTCATCTCACAACCCCTTTGCCACATTTCTCTGAAACTTCACAGGAGTCATCGGTACAACGTCTAGTTGCGCATATTACGAGGGCGTTTAATTTGACCTACTTTTGGTTGAGTTATTGCCCTTTTTTTAAAATTGCCATTTCATTCTTGTCCGGCTTTCATCTCACAACCCCTTTGCCACATTTCTATGAAACTTCACAGGAGTCATCGGTACAATGTGTTGTTGCGCATATTACGAGGGCGTTTAATTTGACCTACTTTTGGATGAGTTATTGCCCTTTTTTTAAATTGCCATTTCATTCTTGTCCGGCCTTCATCTCACAACCCCTTGGCCACATTTCTATGAAACTTCACAGGTGTCATCGGTACAACGTCTAGTTGCGCATATTACGAGGGCGTTTAATTTGACCTACTTTTGGTTGAGTTATTGCCCTTTTTTTAAAATTGCCATTTCATTCTTGTCCGGCCTTCATCTCACAACCCCTTTGCCACATTTCTATGAAACTTCACAGGAGTCATCGGTACAATGTCTTGTTGCGCATATTACGAGGGCGTTTAATTTGACCTACTTTTGGATGAGTTATTGCCCTTTTTTTAAAATTGCCATTTCATTCTTGTCCGGTCTTCATCTCACAACCCCTTTGCCACATTTCTATGAAACTTCACAGGAGTCATCGGTACAACGTCTAGCTGCGCATATTACGAGGGCGTTTAATTTGACCTACTTTTGGATGAGTTATTGCCCTTTTTTTAAAATTGCCATTTCATTCTTGTCCGGCCTTCATCTCACAACCCCTTTGCCACATTTCTCTGAAACTTCACAGGAGTCATCGGTACAACGTCTAGTTGCGCATATTACGAGGGCGTTTAATTTGACCTACTTTTGGTTGAGTTATTGCCCTTTTTTTAAAATTGCCATTTCATTCTTGTCCGGCTTTCATCTCACAACCCCTTTGCCACATTTCTATGAAACTTCACAGGAGTCATCGGTACAATGTGTTGTTGCGCATATTACGAGGGCGTTTAATTTGACCTACTTTTGGATGAGTTATTGCCCTTTTTTTAAATTGCCATTTCATTCTTGTCCGGCCTTCATCTCACAACCCCTTGGCCACATTTCTATGAAACTTCACAGGTGTCATCGGTACAACGTCTAGTTGCGCATATTACGAGGGCGTTTAATTTGACCTACTTTTGGTTGAGTTATTGCCCTTTTTTTAAAATTGCCATTTCATTCTTGTCCGGCCTTCATCTCACAACCCCTTTGCCACATTTCTATGAAACTTCACAGGAGTCATCGGTACAATGTCTTGTTGCGCATATTACGAGGGCGTTTAATTTGACCTACTTTTGGATGAGTTATTGCCCTTTTTTAAAATAAATCACTAACTGACAAAATACAGTCAGCCAGACAAATACCCCTTGGAGGAGACATACGTTTTTCCCAAAAACAACCTCTAGTTACTCATGTTTTCAAAAACTTTCTGCTTTAATTTGTGCCTGTATGGAGGGGAAAAAAATCTTTTGAAAAAAATTGTGGCGAAAAGAAAATTGATCATTATGTGTGCAACTTTCTTCAATAATTATAGTTTCAATTCATTTATAAAGATTTTTTCATTATTTTTGCCTAGATATATTCAGAGTCAACTGCTGCAGATTTGTTGTTATGGCAATGTATTAATGAGAAAAAAATGTTTTGTTATTTTCAGTGGTGGTATTATTCACTATGGATCAACAAACACGGAAATGGAGGGAGGTATGTCAGATATATTTATTTCTAATTTGGGTGAATGGTATGACTTGCGATATTTTTAAAGCAGACGGCTCCGTCTTACCTGTGTAAGGTACAAAGCGCATGGCTAATATTACATTTTGTAAATGCAACTTTCTCATTTGTTTTAACCCTTCCAACATTCAACAAGCAGATGACTTTGAAAACAAAACATTGAAAATCTATATAAATAAAAGTACAATTATTCAATTATTGAGCAATAAAAATACAAAATGCTTATATTATTCAATTGTCAATTTGGCACAATGGTTTTAAATATCGTCTGCCGCAATTGCACCAAAATGCTTCTGCATGTTGGAATAGGTTTATTTATCCTTTTACCTCATGCCACAATTCTGAAGCAGAGTATGGGAGGAAAAATCTAGGCAAAAGCAGGGACGTAGATAAGACTTATCTACATTCCTGGCAAAAGTATGGAAAAACTGTAGAAATGGAAAAAAACAATTATTGAATAAAGTTGAAAATGTTGTTGCAAAAGTAGAAATGGCACATCATGTTTTCAAAAATGTGTCTGCTGCAAAGCCACATAAAGTGTGTGTATGAGGCAAAGGGTTAAAGAACCGTCATCCTTGTTAATATTTCTGTTTCTATTTCTCTAGTTTGGAAGAACTGAAGTCATATGGAATAACTTGAACCCAGAATTTGTGAAGAAATTCGTGATGCAGTATTACTTTGAACAAAGTCAGAAACTGAAGTTTGAGGTGTAAGTGATATCAGACTTTTTAACAGTTTATTACCTTATATGGTCAGACGCCTATATAGGGAGGAGTAAAATATATTTCTTATCACTCATTTAACCCTTTCCCTCATATAGACGCTTTCTGACGCCTCTGCAGAAGACAGCTTTTTGAAAACATAGTGACAAAAGAATAAATTGCACAAAACGTGCAATTTCTCCTTTTGCCACAATGTTTTCCACTTTTTGTCATAGGTTATCCATTCAATTATGGAGATTTTCTATGATTTGACAAAATATGTTCAAAGTCGTCTGCTGCAGAATTGTTGTATGAGAGAAAGGGTTAAACCCTACATTATGGAATGAAAAAGATCTCTTCACTGAGATGATTTACTTAACCCTTTCCCACATACAACATCTCTGCAGCAGACGACATTGAAAACATACCTGAAAACAATTGGAAACTCCCTTTAAATGAAAGTACAATAATTGAATAGAGTTAAAAACATGGTGACAAAAGGAGAAATTACTTGTTTTAAGCAAATGCTTCCTTGTCACCATGTTTTCAAAAAGCCATTTGCTGCACAGGCGTCTGGAAGAGTTAAGTACACACACCGAGCCCAGGTAGCTCAGTTGGTTTCAACGCTGGCTGTCAAAAGTCAAAACGGCAAGCTTCATTCGTCTTCCTCCAATTGGTAAAAAGTATATTTTACAGGAAGCCAGTTGCTTGGAAAGACTGTTATGTGGAGTACCGGCGTGACAAAGACAGGAAACACATGGATAGATGAATCAGCTGCTGTGATATGATTGAACATTGTTGAAAACAGCATTAAAACCCAATCGATCAAACAATCATTTAAGTACACATAACATAAGTACACATAACATAGGTTCTGGAGGTAAAATAGAAATTTTAGAAGGAAAGAATATACCCTTATCTAAAGCTCTGTATGATATTATTAATGTTGTCTGTTTTGTAAAAATCTGATCAAAACCTGAGCTTGTTACCGAGTTGATAATATTCTGTGGAAATTAGAAGTTGCACATTTTGGGCAATTTCTCCTTTTTCCTCAAGGTTTTCAAATATTCTGCTTCTTGGGGGTCTAATTAGTAGGGCTTTTTTGATAATTTTTCCTTTTGCCACAATCAGTGTCTATTCTAGGAAAACGAGATGGAATTTCGTCGGAAAATTGATTTATGAACAAATTGAGACATTTTTCCTTCTTTGTCTTTATAAAAAAAATCCCCACTTCACACAAGTATGGTAAAATATTCAAATCAGTGTGAGAATTAACTCGATACTCCCTCTTAGAATAGACGTGACAATGTTTTCAAAAGTAATCAAAATACATCTGCATGTGGGAATAATTTATTGACTATGTTCTCTTCTGTATTTTTTACCCGTTCCAGGTATGATATTGATTCTCAGTCAGCTGACCTCAGTAAGCATGTAAGTACTTTAGTGATGCAATAATACTTTAACCCTTTCCCTCATATAGACGCTTTCTGATGCCTCTGCAGCAGATGGCTTGTTGAAAACATAGTGACAAAAGAAGAAATTGCACAAAACGTGCAATTTCTCCTTTTGCCACAATGTTTTCCACTTTTAGTCATAGGTTATCCATTCAATTATGGAGATTTTCTATTTTTTGACAAAATACGCTCAAAGTTGTCTGCTGCAGAATTGTCGTATGAGGGAAAGGGTTAATAGTTTTTAACCCTTTCCTACGTACAACAAATTTGCAGCAGACAACTTTGAAAACATCTTTTAATAACAAAAAATATAGAAATTATCAATTGCAGGTTGGAAAACGGTTAATTGTCTGTCATTGTTGATTTAAATTCAACAGTATAAATAAACTGTTTACCTGAAATGATATATTTTTGAGTTGTCTGATTATGAAAACTTCTAACAAATATTGCAGCATTTGGAAATATTGCTTATTTTAGGGCTATATGTCTCCTTTTTCCACAATTTTAGAAAGGGTCTTCTGCTGCATAAAGCATCAAATGATATCTGTAAGAGTGAAAGTGTTACGATAAAGCAACAAATGATATCTGTAAGAGTGAAAGTGTTACGATTGATATACATGTTTTGTCACAGTACCAATGAATATAAATTCCAAAATGGTTATCAGGGGTGTAATGCAGATTTACCAAAAATAAATTGTTAGGAGGTTGTATGCCAATTCCACCAATCAAAAACTAGCTTTGAAATAGCATGCGCCCAAGTGCTCGTTGTGCTAGGTTAATCTGAATACACCTCTGGTATGTTATTTTTTAGACACTTCCAATTCAATAAAATTGCATTGATTAAGTCATAAACATCAAGGGAAAAAATGAAAATCACTTATTTTAAGCATTTGTTTTTCTTTTCTCATAATTCAATGCAAATATTGTCTGCTGGGGTGATCCCAATACAATATGTTTGTATCAGGGAACAGGGAAGTTACGTATTGCTCATCAACTCATACAAGATTACCCTTGTATTTTCTAGGATTTCCTGGGTAGAATGGAATGTACTTTGGGGGAAGTGGTTGCATCTGGGACAAGATTTTCTAGGAAACTTGGGTGAGAACATTTTCAACCTTAATCAGTAATCTAGTGGTGATAACACAAATGTGTGAAATACTTTTAGCCCTTTCAAACACACAACAAGCAGGATGATGGTTAACATGCAGACTTGTATGGGCTGTTTGAGAAATAATAGACTCAGAGCGAGCCTTGATTGTCTTTAGAGAAAACTGTTCTTAATTCTTCCTTACTTTGATTGAAAAATAAATGGAAAATAAGAACAGAAGAAAAGAAATTATGGATGGAATGGAAAACATTGTAGGTAAAGTAGGAATTGCCCATCACAAACTAAAAAAGATTACCCCTTTTCTACAATACTTTATGAAGATGTCTACTTCGGCTGTGACAAAATATGTTTCTCCCATGTAAAAGAATTACCTAAAGAGCATCACCTCTCTGGAACAGCTTAAATGCTTAATGTTGTTTTAAATTGATCAATTATGGTCTTCATTGTGTCTATTTACACTTTATTTCAGAGGTCCAAATATAAATAAAGGATCAATGATAGGTAAGAGCCCGTGTTATACCTTCTACAAGATAAGTTTTTAGATCACCTAGAGCCAAAGGCTCAAGGTGAGCTATTCTGATCACTCTGTGTCCGTCGTCCGTCGTCCGTCGTTAACTTTTAGCTTTAAACATCATCTCCTCCTGAACCGCAAGAACAATTTCCACAAAACATCACAGGAATGTTCCTTTGGTGGTCCTCTTTCAAATTTGTTCAAAGAATAAAATTCCATTGAGAACTTTGGTTGCTGCGGCATCAGAAAGGGGACAAAATGTCCAAACTTTAAAAATCTTCTCCTCCGAATCTGCCTGTCAGATTCAAATATAATTTGGTAGAAATGTTCCTTGGGTGACCCTCTATAAAAATTGTTCAAGCCATACTGATTGGTCGAAAAACATGGCAGTCAGGCGGCATCAGAAAAGGGACAAAATGACAAAATTTGAAAATTCCATTTTTATGAAAGTGTTTGTCTGATTTTAAGAAAATATAATACAAATCTTACTTTAATGATCCTCTATTTAATTTGTTTAAGCCGTTTTGATTGGTTACACAATCATAGCAACCAGGCGTCATCACAAAAGGGGTAAATTGAACTTTTAGCTACAAATGACAACCAACTCCTACCATTCCAATAGACCAATTTTCACAAAACATCACAGGAATGTTCCTTTGGTGGTCCTCTTTCAAATTTGTTCAAAGATTTAAATTCCATTGAGAACTTTGGTTGCTGCGGCATCAGAAAGGGGACAAAATGTCCAAACTTTAAAAATCTTCTCCTCCGAATCTGCCTGTCAGATTTAAATATAATTTGGTAGAAATGTTCCTTGGGTGACCCTCTATAAAAATTGTTCAAGCCATACTGATTGGTCGAAAAACATGGCAGTCAGGCGGCATCAGAAAAGGGGCAAAATGACAAAATTTGAAAATTCCATTTTTATGAAAGTGTTTGTCTGATTTTAAGAAAATATAATACGAATCTTACTGTAATGATCCTCTATTTAATTTGTTTAAGCCGTTTTGATTGGTTACACAATCATATCAACCAGGCGTCATCACAAAAGGGGTAAATTGAACTTTTAGCTACAACTGACAACCAACTCCTATCATTCCAATAGACCAATTTCCACAAAACATCACAGGAATGTTCCTTTGGTGGTCCTCTTTCAAAATTGTTCAAAGAATTAAATTCCATTGAGAACTTTGGTTGCTGCGGCATCAGAAAGTGAGAAAAATACCCAAATTTTAAAATCCTTTTCCTCCATAATCTGCTTGTGCGATTGCAAGATAATTTGGTAGAAATGTTCCTTAAGTGACACTATAAATAAACTGTTGAAGCCATATTGATTTCGTTGAAAAACAGGGCAGCAAGGCGGCATCAGGAAAGGTGCAAAATGACAAAAACTTTATAATTCCATTCTTATTAAAGTTCTTGTTAGATTTCAAGATATAAATGGCCTTTACTGATAAGCTGTTTCTTGAGAAGTGTCCACTCCTTGCAGTTTCATTTGCACTCCTTGATCAAATTTTCCCAGATATTTGCAGTTAAATATTTGCTACTAATTTACTATCAATTAGGTGATCGATTTAGGGCCATCTTGGCCCTCTTGTTATTCTGTCCTAAGGTCATTGATGGCAGAATTTTTTTGTAAACTGTTCCTTTTCATAGCAACCTTTATTACAAGTTTTAAATCTTCTGCATTTTGATCAGTAGATTATCATTCTTCTTAAACTCAAATTGTCTTAAGTTAGCTAAAATTAGTTTCTGTCAGTAATCTGGTTTATGGAGAGTAAACTAGTCTTTTTCCCATAATGTTTGCCTTATTATTTAATCTAAGCATATTTTTATGTACTCAAATAAATGTTCTCACTGAATTGTTCATTAGCTCGACTTTTGAAAAAACGAGAGTTATTGTCATGACCCTGTCGTCGGTGTGGTCGTCCGGCGGCGGCGTGGTCGTCTGGTTAAAGTTTTTTGTTCAGCTCAGCTTTTTTTCTGTTTTCTATCAGTCGAGCGTCTGTTGTACGCGGTGCTCTTGTTTTGAGTACCTACAACATAGGGTAAGCAAGTTAAATAAGGAATTTAGAGCATGCAGTAAGCATATAATGTACTCTGTTCTTAACCCTTTTTCCACATACAACAATACTGCAGCAGACGACTTTCAAAACTTATTTACAAAAACACGGAAAATCTCAATAAATGATAGTTTTACTATTAAATACAGTTGAAAACAATGTGGCAAAAGGAGAAATTGCTTGTTTTGAGCAATTTCTTCTTTTGCCAAAATGTTTTCAAAAGTCATCTACTGCAGATGCGTCACAATGCTGAATGTATTTCTCTGTTATTTTTCAGTCAGTGTAGAAGAACTGAGCAGCTGCAAAGTAAGTTGAAATGTTATGTTTACCTTTAGCTCCACCATTGATAGTCTGCCTTTGGATTGTTGACGTCTGCTGTTACCTTTTCAAATATTATTAACACAAAATTATACTTTCATTTCGAAATATTGTTTTAAAATGTTTTAAATTCAAAAGCCTCTCCAATAATTGAAATATTTTTCCAAATACAACGAATCTGAAACATGTTAAGTAGACAAGTGGACATTTTCTATAATTTATAAATAATCATTGAAAAGAATTGAAAACATGGCGGCAAAAGTGGACATTTTTCATTTAGAGCAATTTCATTGTAATATTTCAAATCATTAGCTTCAGATTTTTTTGTTGGATTGGGTTAATTTACATTAAGTTTTGCACAGCTGATCTCTATTTATCTTTAAAAGGAACAAGTCATAATGCAGTTTCGTGCCCACAAACTAGACAAGAAAGACTTTTTTGGAAAGTCGGATCCATTTCTTACATTTTACAAATCAACAGAGGATGGAGGGTAAGAAGGATTTTGTACAAACATATTTTTTTTTATACAAACAACTTTTAGGCCTATCCCACACGTAGATCCATTCTTATGCCTCTACAGTAGATATCTTTTTAAACATTTAAACAAAAGGAGAAATTGCTCAAAACAAGCAATTTCTCTTTTTCCCAGTGTCCAAAATGTTTTTAACCCTTTCCTGCATACAGACACTTTCCAGCGCCTATACAAAAGATATATAAAGCTCATAATGAGCAATTTCTTCTTTTGCCACAATGTTTTCAACTATATTCATTAATTGTTCTTTCAATGATTGAGAGTTTCCACCTATTTGACTACACATTATCAAAGTCGTCTGCTGCAAATTTGTTGTATGTGGGAAAGGGTTAATTATATAAAATGATTTTACTCTTGATATATTTCACTTTTTTGACTAGATGGTTTCAAAGTCACCTGCTGCAAATGTGTTGAATGTGGGAAATGGTTAAGGCCTTGACAGCAGACATTATTTGTAAACAATAATGATTTTAAGTTAAAGACAGAATGTTAATTATAAATGAGGAATGTCCTGACTTTGACTTTTAATCTGACCCTTTCCCACATACAACACATCTGCAGCAGACGATTTTGAAATGATCTCCGCTAAAACATGGAAAATCTCTATAAATGTTGGTATAATTACTGGAAAATGTCAAAAACATTGTGGAAAAGGAAAAAATGCTTGTTTTGGGAACAGGGTAAATACTTCTTAAATTTTATATTTCAGGTTTACTGTAACACATAGAACAGAGGTGATAAAGAAAACTCTAAACCCCACATGGAAACCTATGGCTTTAACTGTGAGGTCACTCTGTAACGGAGATTATGACAGGTATGGTACCTTTTCCCACTTGCAGACACAATTTGATATTTAATGCATATGAATCAGACTTTTGAAAACATTCTGGCAAAGTTACATGTTAACAATTTCAACCTCACAGGAATCTTCATTTGGTGGTTCTCTTTCAAAATTGTTTAATTCTCCTTTTTAGCTCACCTGAGCTTGTTTTTCTAATAATTTTTTAGTAAGAGCTTTGAAAACTTTTCAGTTCTATTAAATCAGGTGAGCAATATAGGACCATCATGGCCCTCTTCGTCTCTTAAGGGGTTCGTCTGATTTAAAAATAATTTGGCAGAAATCATCAAATGTTCCTTCATGATTAAAGCTATATTGATTATTAACCCTTTCTCTCATATAGACGCTTTCAGACGCCTCTGCAGTAGACGGCTTTTTGAAAACATAGTGACAAAAGAAGAAATTGTTCAGAACAAGCAATTTCTCCTTTTGACACAATGTTTTCCACTTTTAGTCATAGGTTATCCATTCAATTAAAGAGATTTTCCGTTTTTTGACAAAATATGTTCAGTCATCTGCTGCAGAATTGTCGTATGAGGGAAAGGGTTAAGAATACTAGGCCACCAGGTAGCATCATAACGGGTTTGATATTACAAGACTTTAAAATTCTTCTCCTCTGAGCCTGTATGTTGTATTTCAAGATAATTTGGCAGATATCTTATTCAACAAAAGTTCCCAGGTGTGTGTTACGCAGTATAACATGGCCCCATTGTTTTTAGGTGCTTTCCCACCTATAGACACAATTTGATGCAATTTTTGGAAAACATTTTGACAAAAGGAGAAATTGCTTATCATGATAAACAATTTCTCCTTTGGCCACAATGTTTTCAATTCTTTTCAATAGTTGTTCTTTCATTTATAGAGATTTTTCCATATTTTTTATCGCAATCATTTCAAAGTTGTCTGCTGCAGATTTGTTGTATGTAGGAAAGGGTAGATACGAGATAACTAACAATATAAACGGTTAAAACCACAGATAAAATATTCGTCGGTCAAATAGACAATGAAAATTACTTTGATAACCAAAGAAAAACTCACCATTTTGAAAATTCAATTTGCCACTTTTGTGATCTTTCTTTTTGTACAAAATGGTGACATTATTAGGGTTTTAACTGTTTGACTGCTGGAACTGATTGTGTTAACCTGTGCAACCAATATATTCCTAGACATGCCCATGAACTCTTTCAAATGCAAAACTGGACAAGTATATTTTAATAGTTGATCATTGAAAGGGTTAAATTTTTCAAACATACTACACATCTTCAGCAAAGGACTAAAATACATCTGGCAAAAATATGTAAAAGCTCTGTAAATGAATTTTTTTTTATCAAAAGTTGTATGTTCATCAGATTGTATCTGCATGAGGGAAAGGGTAAACTTATGTAAAGGTTGTATTAACATTGTATCTTTCTTTACAGACCCATTAAGATTGAATGCCATGACTGGGATGCTGATGGTGGGTGAGTGGATATGCAGTTGCATGGTTTAACTTGTCTGGACTGTTTATATGGAGAGCTGAATCTTTTCCAACATACATATAATTTGCAGCAGACGACTTTGAAAAAAACCTAAATATAGAAAATCTCCATTGAAGCAAAAAATTGCTCATAGTGAGCAATTTCTCATTTTGCCCCAATGTTTTCTAAAATCGTCTGTTACAGAGAAGTCTGAAAGTGGGAAAGGGTTAGGTTGTCGCCTGTCATATTCTCCATTGGCCTCGCAAAATATTTAAGTTTATCAGTGAAGTTTCAAGTTCGCAATCGAGTCGCCACCCTTGTTTTTTTCTCTGCTTTTGAAATAAAATACTTTCATATAAAAATAGAATGAGGAAGGATGGCTTATCAGTAGTTTTACTGCTGTGTCGTAACTCATTAACCCTTTAAGGCAGCAGAAAATATCTGTATGTGGGAAAGGGTTTAACTGGCTTTGAATTGTTTTGCATCATCATCATATGATTTCTTTTAGAAAGAGCCATTACTTTACAAGGCCTTAACCCTTTCCCTCAGACGACTTAGAACATTTTTTGTCAAAAAATATAAAATCTCTGTATTTGAATGGATAACCTATGACTAAAAGTGGAAAACATTGTGGCAAAAGGAGAAATTGCTCATTTTGAGCAATTTCTTCTTTTGTCACCATGTTTTCAAAAAGCCGTCTGCTGCAGAGGCGTCAGAAAGCGTCTATATGAGGAAAAGGGTTAATTGTCGCAAGTTCTCTTATAGGGCAAGGTAAAGGGATTGTTACATATTTTATAATATGGTCATGTGTTGATATAGTATAGATTGCAATAACTTGTTTTCTGGCTTCTGTGAGAAAGACATTAGGCTTAATTATACCCCCAGATACAAAGTATATGGGGGCTATATAGGAGTCACGCTTGTCGGTCGGTCGGTCCGTTGGTCTGGACATTTCTTGTGAACACTATTTCTCAGCAACCCTAGGTCAGAATTCAATATAACTTCACAAGAATGATTGATACCAAGCCTAGTTGTGCATATTGTCGGCGTATTGCACTGGAATTATTTTTAAATGAGTTATGGCCCCTTGAATTTCTCATACATAGTTGATCTGTAGCTATTTTTTGTGAACACTATTTCTCAGCAACCCTTGGTGAGAATTCAATATAACTTCACAAGAATGATTGATACCAAGCCTAGTTGTACATATTGTTGGCGTGTTGCACTGGAATTATTTTTAAATGAGTTATGGCCCCTTGAATTTCTCATACAAAGTTGGTCTGTAGCCATTTCTTGTGAACACTATTTCTCAGCAACCCTTCAGAATTCAATATAACTTCGCAAGAATGATTGATACCAAGCCTAGTTGTGCATATTGTTGGCGTGTTGCACTGGAATTATTTTTAAATGAGTTATGGCCCCTTGAATTTCTCATACATATGTATATTGTCAGGTACCAGTTATTTCTAGTTTAAGAATATTTTTATGCCCCGGCATACAAAGTATGAGGGGCATATAGTTTTCCGGTCTGTTAGTCCGTCCGTTCGTTCGTTCGTCCGTCCGTCCGTCCGTTCGTCCGTCCCGCTCAGGTTAAAGTTTTTGGTCAAGTTAGATTTTAGTGAACCTGATGTCCTATCATTATGAAACCTCTCACAAATGACAATCAACATATCATTGTTTAAAAAATTGTATCAATTTGAGGTTGGACCAACTGTTCATCCGTCTGTTCGTCTGTCTGTTCGTCCATTCCATTCTCAGGTTAAAGTTTTTGGTCAAGTTAGATTTTAGTGAACCTGATGTCCTATCATTATGAAACTTCACACAAATGACAATCAACATATCATTGTTTAAAAAATTGTATCAATTTGAGGTTGGACCAACTGTTCATCCGTCTGTTCGTCTGTCTGTTCGTCCATTCCATTCTCGGGTTAAAGTTTTTGGTCAAGTTAGATTTTAGTGAAGCTGATGTCCGATCATGATGAAACTTCACACAAATGACTATTAACATATCATTCTTTAAAAAATTGTGCCGATTTGACGTTGTGACCCTCTGTCCGTCCGTCTGTTCGTCTGTTTGTTCGTCCATACAATTCAGGTTAAAGTTTTTGGTCAAGTTAGTTTTTAGTGAAGCTGATGTCCTATCATGATGAAACTTCACACAAATGACTATTAACATATCATTGTTTAAAAAATTGTGCCGATTTGACGTTGTGACCCTCTGTCCGTCCGTCTGTTCGTCTGTCTGTTTGTCCATACAATTCAGGTTAAAGTTTTTGGTCAAGTTAGTTTTTAGTGAAGCTGATGTCAGATCATGATGAAACTTCACACAAATGACTATTAACATATCATTCTTTAAAAAAAATTGCCGATTTGACGTGACCCTCTGTCCGTCCGTCTGTTCATTTGTCTTTCATCAGTTCACCCAACCAGCTATAGTTAACAACCGCGGCATCCGTGTTCCATGGACACATTTTCTTGTTTAAAATTTAATTTTTCTCTTAACTCTTTCCCTCATATAGACGCCTCTGTAGCAGACAGCTTTTTGAAAACATAGTGACAAAAGAAGAAATTGCTCAAAACAAGCAATTTTTCCTTTTGCCACAATGTTTTCCACTTTTAGTCATAGGCCATTCAATTAAAGAGATTTTCTATTTTTTGACAAAATATGTTCAAAGTCATCTGCTGCAGAATTGTCGTATGAGGGAAAGGGTTAAATTTGATTTTGATTTTACATCTGAAGATTATAAAGCTATGGCTCTTCTCTATAAATTTGAGTTTGTAAACATTTTAAGATTCTTCACCTTTTCCCACATGAAACGAATATGCAGCAGACAACTTTGAAAAACATCTGGGTTAAAATGTAGAAAATATTAAAAAATGAAAGTATAATGGACAAAAGGAGAAATTGCTTATCATGAGCTTATGATATTGCTTATTAATAGTCGTCTGCTGCATATGCATCAAATGTCGTCTACAGCTGAGAAAGGGTTTAGTTTGGTTGTACTCTATATAAATATCTAAGCCTCTGTGAATTAACTACGTGTGAATGGTTTAGGACCATGATATGACAAATCAACAGCAGCTGACAACTTTGAAAACATTTAGTAAAAAATATGGAAAAAAATTATGTATAATTATTGAATAAAGTTGAAAACATTGAGGCAAAAGGAGAAATTGCTCATCATGAGCAATTTTTCCTTTTGCTACAATGTTTTTAAAAGTCAACTGCTGTGGTGGCATCAGAAAGTGTTTGTATGTGTGAAAGGGTTTACATGATCATTTTATATTTACAGGCATGATTTTATTGGAGAATTCATAACAAGTTTGAGAGAGTTAACACAAGGTCCTGGACCAAACAATATTTATGAGGTATGCCCAAGTTCGTGAGTTAACTTTCATAAAGATAACCCTCCTTTCGATGCTGCTACATAGGATGAATTTTGAAAATGAACATTTTTTTCCTTTACGACCGTGTTTTAAAACTTAGTAGTGAAATGATATTCCAAATTTCTATATCTAAAAAACTGAATGTTTTCAAAGCAGATGTTTCAACCTGCATTGAATAATGGACCTTTTAACCCTTTCCCTCATAAAGACGCTTTTTGATGCCTCTGCAGGAGACAGCTTTTTGAAAACATTTTGACAAAAGGAGAAATTGCTCAAAACGAGCAATTTCTCCTTTTGTCACAATGTTTTCAACTTTCTTCAGTAATTATACCTTTATTTAAAGAGATTTTTTATATTTTGCGTAGATGTTTTCAAAGTCGTCTGCTGCAGATTTGTCGTATGAGAGAAAGGGTTAAACTGATAATTCCAACTGAAAAAATAAGAATGAATTGATGGTTTATAATTTTAGTGTATAAGTCCAAAGAAGCAGAAGAAGAAGGGCCCCAAGTATAAGAATTCTGGAACAGTCGAGTTGATGAATATCAGAGTGGAGAAGATTTTTACATTCTTGGA
Organism: Serripes groenlandicus; assembly: GCA_031761405.1. Classification (NCBI taxonomy): domain Eukaryota; kingdom Metazoa; phylum Mollusca; class Bivalvia; order Cardiida; family Cardiidae; genus Serripes; species Serripes groenlandicus. Next base: position 27,911,873 of record JASEVX010000007.1, read on the forward strand.
TTATGTTAGAGGAGGGTAGGTGAAATTGATTGATACAGACTGAACAAGAACAATATATACATGTATATCCTATAGATATATATTTACGATTTCCTTGCTAAACTGTTGTGTATTAACCCTTTACAACATACAATACATCTGCAGCAGACGACATTGAAAACATAGTGACAAAAATCTGAAAAATCTCCATAAAAGAAAGCTTAATTCTTAAATAAAGTTGAAAATATTGTGGCTAAAGGAGAAATGGCTCGTAATGAGCCATTTCACCTTAGGCCACAATGTTTTCAAAAGTCGTCTGCTGCTATTGTGTCAAAATGCGTCTGCAGATGGGAAAGGGTTAATCGTTTACAACATATCCGCAGCAGACGTTGTTGAAATAATCTGTAGAAAAATATTGAAATTCTCTTCAAATAAATGTAGAGTATTACAATATATTCAAAAGCAATCTGCTAGAGATGTGTAGTTTGTTGGGAAAAGGTTGAAGTTATCATTCTATCTAGCCATATTTTACTTTCAGAACGCAGTTGAACTGTACAATAGCAATCGATTTCACAGCATCCAACGGAGATCCTAAATCATCAGGCTCACTTCACTATATAAACCCCTACAGACCAAGTCCTTATGCAGTGGCGCTCAGGTCTGTTGGCGAAATCATTAAAGATTATGACTCGTAAGTTTCATGTTGGTAATTTTTCCTTGGTTTTTGAGAAAACTGTATACAAATATTAATGTTATGATTTAATATACTCTAAATATGATAAAGGAGTTTACCTACTAGTTAGAATAACCTAGTAACAATGCCAACCCCCATCCAACTCTTTCTTGAAAATTGGTACTGTTCTTTTCTAAAAATTTAAAAGAACATGCAAATAACATGGAATATTTTTATATTGTAAGGTTATATTGCTAGATGTTTTTAAATGAGAAGTGATCAATAGATGTAATTGTATGTACAGTATTTCCAGGCTGATTTTGATCTCTGTAGCCATCTTCAGTCATTAATCATCCATCGTTTTTGTACAGTGTCTGCAATGTGTTTAACCCTTCTCCACGTATAGACGCATTTTGAAGCATCTGCAGCAGACAACTTATGAAAATATCATGACAAAAGGAGAAATTATTAAAAACAAGCAATTTCCCCTTTTGTCCCAATGTTTTCAAATTTTTTCAGTAATTATATCTACAATTATAAAGATTTTCCATATTTTTAAGTAGACATTTTAAAAGTTGTATGCTGCAGATTTGCTGTATATGGGAAAGGGTTAAGGGTTTATACTAATAGATCAATTTCAACCAAAATACTCAGGAATGTTCCCGTTGTGGTTTTCTACAAGAAGAGCTACCCCGTAAACAAATTTTATTCCATGCAAGCATTTGATGTGAGCAATTTCTCCTTTTGCCACATTGTTTTAGATTTGATTTAATAACTAAACATTTATTTAAATTGGATCTTACATATTTGGCCAATACTGATGAAAGTTAATTTTGAATGTTTCTCGTGTTTTCAGAGATAAGCTGTTTCCAGCTCTTGGTTTTGGTGCTAGATTACCTCCAAATGGAGTTGTTTCACATGAATTTGCATTAGTAAGTATTCTTGGAATTATGTATATATGCTATTGGTGAACAAAACAGTGAAAATAAATGAGCAATTATTTATTGTTGTGATCAAATAATCAATGTGCTTAACCCTTGCCATAACATACAAAATGTCTAACACCTTACACAGCAGATAATATTTGAAAACACTGTTGGAAAAGGAGAAGTTGTCCAAAGCGAGGAATTTCTGCTTTCCCTAAAATCAAAAAATGAGCTTCCAATCATTCAGCAGTTTGAATCTTTCCTCAATTGTTTTCAAAGCTGATTACTCTAAACGAAATCCTTACAAATGTTTGTTTTAACGTATGTTTTAATGGCATTTTGTAATACCTGATTTCAAGGAATGCAAAAATGATGCATGTGATCCAATTGATTAGCCTATGTTTAAGCCCACCTTTCTCCGTAGCTACTTAACCCTTTCCCAATTATGAAAAATCTGCAGCAGATGACTTTGAAAACATGAAAACAAAGATATGAAAAGTATTGTTCTTGAACAGAGATGAAATCATTGTGTAAAATTTCTCCTTATGACATAATTTTGTCAAACGTGGTGTGCAAGGGCAGCAGAAAACATCTGTATGTGGGAAAGGGTTCAACTGTGGCTTTGAATTGTTTTGCTTCATCATCATGTGATTTCTTTTAGAAAGAGTCATTACTTATCATTATGCATGAAAAATGGTCCCTTTTTTCTTAGGTCCACCTTTTCCCTACACTATGTTGGCAAGGACTTAAATACATGTACTTAACGTACACATTCGTTAATATGACATGCCTCTTTAACGGAAGGGTCATAAACAATTATTGGCATTGTAGAACATTTAAAATCAGATGAGTGTAGACAGTTGCTTGCATAGCTCTTCACTCATACTATCAAATTAATGCTTTTTACTCATTTTATTATGAATCAGGTTTTCAGCAAAGTTGAAGTTGTGTTAATGTTAATGTTGTTTGTTCAGTTATGCTCTATTATTTTCTGAAGACTTGTCTTACTTTGACCAAATTTGATTTGGATGTTCCTTTAATAGAAAAGAAGCCTTGCATTGCTTTTGGGGTCATTTGATTCAGGGTCAAGGTTACGGTCACTAAAACTAACAATTTCTAAAAATAATGGTGTTTCGAATGTTAGGTTTCTGAAAATTTATGATTCTATTCCCACATATTTCATGTAATAAAATTTTGAAAGCCAAGCAAGACCAGTGTTATAACGGGATCCGCTTTAAAATGGAGAGCTTTATAGAGGAGTGCCAGTGAAGTTTCATGGCTATGCTGTATTTCTATCACAAATTGAAAAGATGTTGGTACAATTAAATTATTTGCTTATTTTAATTATAAACATCTTGGTTATGACCGCATTAAGAATGAGCTGTGATTTATGGTTTTTACTGCACAGTCTTACTAGAGCATTCACTGTCCCTCTACATGTGATATAGTCCTAGATGTGATTTGACAAAAAGCCAAGAAGTGTACCCTTTCCAAATTGCAGACGTATATATTGATATATCTGTAGCAGATGACTGTTGAAGACAATGTGGCAAAAAAAGAAAATGCTTTTGCTGGAATGTTTTCAACTCGATACTATAATTTTCTTTTCTTTGAAAGAGATAGTTTTTTGCCTTGCTTTTTTCAAAGTCGTCCCGTCTCGTTGGCTGCAGATTTTAAACATGTGGGTAAAAGTTAATGATGCCAAACTGGTGAATCAACAAGACACCAATCTGCCAGAAGGGACTAAAATGTTTATATTTTACAGAATGGTAATCCTCAGAGCCCATTTTGTGCGGGAATTGAGGGTGTTGTGGAGGCTTATCATAAAGCAATTCAATCTGTCCAGTTATACGGACCAACCAACTTTGCTCCATGTATTAACCATGTTTCTAAGTAAGTATGCATAAATGGGATTTAGTTAGAAATGTTAACTGTTAACCGTGTAACCATTTGAGAGGCATACATGTAATATTCTTATTTTGTATCTGTCACGTTTCCAGCATTAATTGACAAGTGCAGTGACAAAACATTCACAATTATGAACTGATTTGTAAAAAGCGAAACAGTTTACTTCTCCATTTTAAACTCCCTTCCACTTCCAATTGATCTGCAACAGAAGACTTTGGAAAACATCTAGGCCTTTTGCTTCTACATTCAATGTGGTAGAGTATGGATATGGCAGAAACTTGCAATGTGATTGTCATGCCTGACAACTGATGGTCAGTATCTATTCATCTATATGAAGGTTGCCCTTGTTGTGCCAGGGTTTGGGAAGTCACATTCTGCTTGTGTATATTTTACACATTTTTTGTGCCTGTCTATTACATAGGGATCACTATTCCATCGTCTGTGTATCTAGCACGCTTGGCATTAATAGGTCATAATTTGATGGTGTTTGGAGGATTCTCATGGTACATGTACTTGCAATACTTATGGAATATGGAACAATGCCTTGAAGATGATTCAATGATGCATATTTTTAGAGTTGTTTGTTTTCCCATTTTAAGCTCCACTGGTCGAGCTTATGTCATGGCGAATCATCTATGTGTACGTCCGCTCGTAAACTTTTTGCTTCAAGACTTCTCCTCCCTTGCCACTTGGCCAATTGGGATGAAACTTCATAGGAAGCATCCGCTCAATGTGCTCTCCTAAATTCCTTCAAATATTTTGCATCCATGCAAAATTCAAGTTTCCATGGCAACCGAAAGAAAAATATAGTGAAAACTTAAAAAATCTTCTCTTCCAAGTGTCTGGCCGATTTTCAAATAATTTTGTAGAAATTCCTTCAAACCAAGTTGATTGGTTGAAAAACATGACCGCAAGGGGGCGGGCCTATTTTGCCTTTTATGGCTATAGTGAAAGAAATGATCCTTGGGAGACCCTCTATCAGATTTATTTCAAGCCATGTTGATTGGTCGAAAAACATGGCCGCCAGAGGGCGGGGCTATTTTGCCCTATATGGCTATAGTGAAAACTTTAAAAATCTTCACCTCCAAAAGTGTCAGGGCGATTTTCAAAAAAAATTGTAGAAATGTTCCTTGTGTGATCCTCTATCGGATTCCTTCAAGCCAAGTTGATTGGTCGAAAAACATGGTCGCCAGCGGGCGGGGCTATTTTGCACTATATGGCTATAGTGAAAACTTAAAATATCTTCTGATGAAAGTGTTTGGACAATTTTTCAAATAATTTTGTAGAAATGTTCCTCGGGAGGCCCTCCATTAGATTCCTTCAAGCCAAGTTGATTGGTTGAAAAACATGGCCCTCTTATTGCCTCTTGTTAGTTCACCTGAGCCTGAGGCTGATTTATTGTGACCGGGCTTTGTCTATTGTCGTCAACATTTTGCTTCAACTGACATCCTCTCTTAAACCATTTGGCAAATTTTGATAAAACTTTACAAGGATGTTCCTTGGTTGATCCCCTTTCAAAGTTGTTCAAAGAATTGAATTCCATTTGAAACTCTGGTTGCTATGGTGAAAACTACTAGCCAGATTAAAAAAAAATCATCACAATTGTTCTTTTGATGACCTTCTACCAAGAGTATTCAAATAATTCAGATCTTTGAAAAACATGGCCACCAAGGGGTGGAGCTTGTTTTTCCTTACATGTGTATAATGAAAATCTTTTTGTCGAAAAGTATCTTCCTGATTTTAAGATAATTTGGCACATATGGTCCTTTGATGACCCTCTTTCAAAGATTGTTAAAATAATTCCGATCCGTTAAAAACATGGCGGAGAATGTTTTCCTTATAATGAAAACTTAAAATCATCCTGTCCAAAAGTACTCGCCAAAATTTAAAAATAATTTGGCAAAGATGTTCCTTGGGTTACCCTCTACTAAAATTGTTCAAAATATTTCTGATTTGTTGAAAAACATGGCCGCCAGGGGGGCGGAGCTTCTTTTCATTAAATGTATCAATGATGAAGACTTAAAAAACTGCCTGATTTTAAAATAATTTGGCACAAATGTTTCTTGGGTGACCCTCTACAAAGATTTTTATAAAACCTTGAGTAACCCTCTACCAAGATTGTTAAAATTATTCTGATCCATTGAAAACCATAGCTGCCAGGAGTTGGGCTTCATTACCTTGTATGAATATACATGAATAGGAAAACTTCTTGTCAAAAGTATAGGCCTGATTTTGAAATAACTTGGCACATGTGTTCTTTGGGTGACCATTTACCAAGTTATATTAAATCAGGTGAGCGATCCAGGGCCATCATGGCCCTCTTGTTTCTTATTCTGCCTTTTCTTACTTATTTTACAATACATCAAATTCAATGCTTTGTAGATAGCTTATGACCTTCAGATGTGCATTGAACAAGAACCATAACTTTAGATTGCTTTCTTTTGGCGTTAACATTATTGTTAAATGAGAAATTGCTTGGTATGAACAATTTATCCTTTTCGAGCAGTGTTTTTAAAAATTATCTCTTACATAGCGACTGATGTCGTCGTTATCAATGAAAGGGTTAGATTTAGTGTTGCCCTGTCAAAGCTCAACAGTAGGATGTTTGCAGTGAAGATCTAGATCTAGAATAAATATGCACTGCACTTTTCATATATCAAAGAAGGTTTCAAGAAACGGCTGAAAAATAGTGTCCATATAAATGCCTTAGCATTGATGCGCAAACAGATCTTTATCTACCTTAATAATATTTACGGCTCAAGTTATTATTTATAATTACACAATGTCAGATGATCAATATGTTGTTTACCTCTTTACAGATTTGCTGCAGCTAAACCTGGTGGAGATGAATATTTCATACTGCTGATTATAACAGATGGTATTATAACTGACATGCCTCAAACTTGTGAGGCCATTGTCAATGTAAGTTGTTAGCTAGCTCAACATTTTTATTTTTGTGTCACCTTCCTGTGAGGTAGGGAAGGAGACACTAAGGGATCAATTCTCCATTGTCTGTCTGTTGAGCCCCGGTAGCTCAGTTGGTAGCGATGTGGGCTGTCAATTCAGTTGTTGTGAGTTTGAACCCCAGCTTGGCTATCATTCTTTCCGATGTTTGACAAAAGTCAGTGTGATAAGCATCATTCGTCTTCCACCAATGGGCTATCAGTCTGTGGAAAAGCAGCCAGTTGCTTAGAAAGACTGTTGTGTGTAAAACTGGTGTGATATAGCCAGGAATCACATCAGTAGGTGAGCTGGCCGCCATGATATGACTGAAAAATTGTTGAAACGGCGTTAAACCCCAATCAATCAGTCAATCAACTGTCTGTTAACCGTCTATGTGTTGTGTTGATCAGAGTGCCGACCTTAGGAGCGGGAAACCAGATTTAATCTCTGATCAAATTTAGAACTGGTAGTTATGGCCATCCTTCTTGGGGCTCAGGTTTTATGGGTTAGCATAAAGACTGTTGCATCAATGTGAGGATAAATAGAAATGTTGAATTTCCAAGGACATGACATGATACAGATGAAATGCTGTTAAAATTGGAGGAAAATATTTTCAAATAAACAAACCAAAAATACTTTTTCAAAACATTTGTTACCGCCTAAGTGGTATAGTGGTAGAGCACCCGCCGCACATGCAGGAGGTTGTGGTTCAATCCCTTGCTGGATCATACCAAAGACTCTAAAAATGGTAGTAATGGCTGCCCACCTTGGCACTCAGGGTTGCAGGGTTAGCATTTCGACTGACTGGCTGGTGTCAGGATAAATGGACTAGTAGTATTAGTAACTTGCCCAGGAAACCATGTGATATAACTGACAAAATGTTCAAAGTGGCGAAAACACCAAACAATCAATCAATCAAATATTTGTTTTGTATGTAGCTGGCCTGTAAGGCAAACACTAAAGGATGACTTCTCCATTATTTGTCTTTCCATTATACATGTATTTTCACTTTGGTTATACATGCAGTAATAACTAATTAGTAATTGATAGGTGCCTCATTGATTTCATTGTTTCGAGAATTTTAATTGTTTCTTACACATTTCTGCCAGGGATTTAGATACTTTGACATTACTTTTTTACAAAAAGGCTTGCTGTGTTTCTAGACAAATAATTGATCGGTTATACATGTACAATTTTTAACATGGCTTTGATATTTGTAAACTTTTAGCACTGACTATGTTTTTTTACCATAACTGAACCCTTTTTAGCATACAGACGTAATTTGAGACATCTGCCGCTATAACTTTTGAAACTCTGACAAAAGAAGAAATGCTCATAATGGTCAATAATTCATTTTGACATAACGGTTTTTTCATTAATCATACTTTCAAGTGTAGAGATTTTTTCCCTAATTTTCGCGTAGATCTTTTTAAAGACATCTTCTTAATTCTTTAATGAAGTCACCATGTAGAAGTTTTAATCAAGTCACCATTTAAGAGCATTGGGGACCTAACTCTTTAACTCTTTCTGACGTCTCTGCTGCAGACGACAGTTGAAAATGATGTGACAAAAGGAGAATAAATGAACGTTTCTTCTTTTGTCACTGTTTTCAACTTCATTCAATAATTGTTCTTTTATTTATAGATATTATCCATATTTTTGCTAAGATTATTTCAAAGTTGTCTGCTGCAGATTTGTTGTATGTGGGAAAGGGTTAAAAGGTATGGATATATACAAATAATTCAATAGAAAAAAATAAATAGTAAATGGAAATGAACCAGAATGATAATGTATACATGATAATATCATACTGTCTTGTTTGATGATGTATACATGATAATATCATACTGTCTTGTTTGATGATGTATACATGATAATATCATGCTGTCTTGTTTGATGATGTATACATGATAATATCATGCTGTCTTGTTTGATGATGTATACATGATAATATCATACTGTCTTGTTTGATGATGTATACATGATAATATCATGCTGTCTTGTTTGATGATGTATACATGATAATATCATGCTGTCTTGTTTGATGATGTATACATGATAATATCATACTGTCGTGTTTGATGATGTATACATGATAATATCATACTGTCTTGTTTGATGATGTATACATGATAATATCATACTGTCTTGTTTGATGATGTATACATGATAATAGCATACTGTCTTGTTTGATGATGTATACATGATAATATCATGCTGTCTTGTTGGATGATGTATACATGATAATATCATACTGTCTTGTTTGATGATGTATACATGATAATATGATACTGTCTTGTTCGATGATGTATACATGATAATATCATACTGTCGTGTTTGATGATGTATACATGATAATATCATACTGTCGTGTTGGATGATGTATACATGATAATATCATACTGTCTTGTTGGATGATGTATACATGATAATATCATACTGTCTTGTTGGATGATGTATACATGATAATATCATACTGTCTTGTTGGATGATGTATACATGATAATATCATGCTGTCTTGTTTGATGATGTATACATGATAATATCATGCTGTCTGGTTTGATGATGTATACATGATAATATCATGCTGTCTTGTTTGATGATGTATACACGATAATACCATGCTGTCTTGTTTGATGATGTATACACGATAATATCATAGTGTTTTGTTTGATGATGTATACACGATAATATCATGCTGTCTTGTTTGATGATGTATACACGATAATATCATGCTGTCTTGTTTGATGATGTATACATGATAATATCATGCTATCTTGTTTGATGATGTATACATGATAATATAATACTGTCTTGTTTGATGATGTATACATGATAATATCTTGATGATGTATACATGATAATATCATACTGTCTTGTTTGATGATGTATACATGATAATATCATACTGTCTTGTTTGATGATGTATACATGATAATAGCATACTGTCTTGTTTGATGATGTATACATGATAATATCATGCTGTCTTGTTGGATGATGTATACATGATAATATCATGCTGTCTTGTTTGATGATGTATACACGATAATATCATGCTGTCTGGTTTGATGATGTATACATGATAATATCATGCTGTCTTGTTTGATGATGTATACACGATAATACCATGCTGTCTTGTTTGATGATGTATACACGATAATATCATAGTGTTTTGTTTGATGATGTATACACGATAATATCATGCTGTCTTGTTTGATGATGTATACACGATAATATCATGCTGTCTTGTTTGATGATGTATACATGATAATATCATGCTATCTTGTTTGATGATGTATACATGATAATATAATACTGTCTTGTTTGATGATGTATACATGATAATATCTTGATGATGTATACATGATAATATCATACTGTCTTGTTCGATGATGTATACATGATAATATCATACTGTCGTGTTTGATGATGTATACATGATAATATCATACTGTCTTGTTGGATGATGTATACATGATAATATCATACTGTCTTGTTGGATGATGTATACATGATAATATCATACTGTCTTGTTGGATGATGTATACATGATAATATCATGCTGTCTTGTTTGATGATGTATACATGATAATATCATGCTGTCTGGTTTGATGATGTATACATGATAATATCATGCTGTCTTGTTTGATGATGTATACACGATAATATCATAGTGTTTTGTTTGATGATGTATACACGATAATACCATGCTGTCTTGTTTGATGATGTATACACGATAATATCATAGTGTTTTGTTTGATGATGTATACACGATAATATCATGCTGTCTTGTTTGATGATGTATACATAATAATATCTTGATGATGTATACATGATAATATCATACTGTCTTGTTTGATGATGTATACATGATAATATCATACTGTCTTGTTTGATGATGAATACATGATAATTATCATACTGTCTTTTTTGATGATGTATATATGATAATATCATACTGTCTTGTTTGATAATGTATACATGATAATGTCATGCTGTCTTGTTTGATAATGTATACATGATAATATCATGCTGTCTTGTTTGATGATGTATACATGATAATATCATAGTGTCTTGTTTGATGATGTATACATGATAATATCATACTGTCTTGTTGGATGATGTATACATGATAATATCATACTGTCTTGTTTGATAATGTATACATGATAATATCATGCTGTCTTGTTTGATGATGTATACATGATAATATCATACTGTCTTGTTTGATGATGTATACATGATAATATACTGTCTTGTTGGATGATGTATACATGATAATATCATACTGTCTTGTTTGATGATGTATACATGATAATATCATATTGTCTTGTTTGATGATGTATACATGATAATATCATAGTGTCTTGTTTGATGATGTATACATGATAATATCATACTGTCTTGTTGGATGATGTATACATGATAATATCATACTGTCTTGTTTGATAATGTATACATGATAATATCATGCTGTCTTGTTTGATAATGTATACATGATAATATCATGCTGTCTTGTTTGATGATGTATACATGATAATATCATGCTGTCTTGTTTGATAATGTATACATGATAATATCATACTGTCTTGTTTGATGATGTATACATGATAATATCATACTGTCTTGTTTGATGATGTATACATGATAATATCATACTGTCTTGTTTGATGATGTATACATGATAATATCATACTGTCTTGTTTGATGATGTATACATGATAATATCATACTGTCTTGTTTGATGATGTATACATGATAATATCATACTGTCTTGTTTGATGATGTATACATGATAATATCATACTGTCTTGTTTGATGATGTATACATGATAATATCATACTGTCTTGTTTGATGATGTATACATGATAATATCATACTGTCTTGTTTGATGATGTATACATGATAATATCATACTGTCTTGTTTGATGATGTATACATGATAATATCATACTGTCTTGTTTGATGATGTATACATGATAATATCATACTGTCTTGTTTGATGATGTATACATGATAATATCATACTGTCTTGTTTGATGATGTATACATGATAATATCATACTGTCTTGTTTGATGATGTATACATGATAATATCATACTGTCTTGTTTGATAATGTATACATGATAATATCATACTGTCTTGTTTGATCATACTGTCTTGTTTGATGATGTATACATGATAATATCATACTGTCTTGTTTGATGATGTATACATGATAATATCATACTGTCTTGTTTGATGATGTATACATGATAATATCATACTGTCTTGTTTGATAATGTATACATGATAATATCATACTGTCTTGTTTGATGATGTATACATGATAATATCATACTGTCTTGTTTGATGATGTATACATGATAATATCATACTGTCTTTTTTGATGATGTATATATGATAATATCATACTGTCTTGTTTGATGATGTATACATGATAATATACTGTCTTGTTTGATGATGTATACATGATAATATACTGTCTTGTTTGATGATGTATACATGATAATATACTGTCTTGTTTGATGATGTATACATGCTCATATCATACTGTCTTGTTTGATGATGTATACATGATAATATCATATTGTCTTGTTTGATGATGTATACATGATAATATCATAGTGTCTTGTTTGATGATGTATACATGATAATATACTGTCTTGTATGATGATGTATACATGATAATATCATACTGTCTTGTTTGATGATGTATACATGATAATATCATACTGTCTTGTTTGATGATGTATACATGATAATATCATACTGTCTTGTTGGATGATGTATACATGATAATATCATACTGTCTTGTTGGATGATGTATACATGATAATATCATAGTGTCTTGTTTGATGATGTATACATGATAATATACTGTCTTGTTTGATGATGTATACATGATAATATCATAGTGTCTTGTTTGATGATGTATACATGATAATATCATACTGTCTTTTTGGATGATGTATACATGATAATATCATACTGTCTTGTTGGATGATGTATACATGATCATATCATGGTGTCTTGTTGGATGATGTATACATGATAATATCATACTGTCTTGTTTGATGATGTATACATGATAATATCATGCTGTCTTGTTGGATGATGTATACATGATAATATCATACTGTCTTGTTGGATGATGTATACATGATAATATACTGTCTTGTTGGATGATGTATACATGATAATATCATACTGTCTTGTTGGATGATGTATACATGATAATATACTGTCTTGTTGGATGATGTATACATGATAATATCATACTGTCTTGTTGGATGATGTATACATGATAATATACTGTCTTGTTGGATGATGTATACATGATAATATCATACTGTCTTGTTGGATGATGTATACATGATAATATACTGTCTTGTTGGATGATGTATACATGATAATATCATACTGTCTTGTTGGATGATGTATACATGATAATATACTGTCTTGTTGGATGATGTATACATGATAATATCATACTGTATTGTTGGATGATGTATACATGATAATATCATACTGTCTTGTTGGATGATGTATACATGATAATATCATACTGTATTGTTTGATGATGTATACATGATAATTAATCTGTCTTGTTCCAGGCTGCCTCACTACCGATGTCCATTATCATCATTGGTGTGGGTGATGCTGATTTTGAAGGTTAGTATTTGACTTATTTATACTCCCTGTACATGTTTTTGAACAACTACATTTATTTCCAACATATAGACGATTTCTAACGCCTCTGCAGCAGACGAACACCTAATTACTTAGAAATACTACTTGTTTTCATTCTAGCAAATCATATACCGACAGTTTCTGATGGCTCTACAGTATACAACTTTTGAAGACATTTCTACAAAAGCAGAATTTTTTGCTAAAAATGAGCAATTCCTCGTTTTGCCACAATATGTTCAACTTTTTTCAATAATCATACCCTCATTTAAAGTGATTATCAGTGTTTTTAGATCACCTGAGCCGAAGGCTCAAGGTGAGCTATTCTGATCACTTTTTGTCCGTCGTCCGTCCGTCCGTCCGGCGTTAACTTTTAGCTTTAAACATCATCTCCTCCCAAACTCCAAGGACAATTTCCGTGAAACATCACAGGACTGTTCCTCTGGTTGGCCTCTTTCAAAGTTGTTCAAAGATTTAAATTCCATTGAGAACTTTGGTTGCTGCGGCATCAGAAAGGGGACAAAATGTCCAAACTTTAAAAATCTTCTCCTCCGAATCTGCCTGTCAGATTCAAATATAATTTGGTAGAAATGTTCCTTGGGTGACCCTCTATAAAATTTGTTCAAGCCATACTGATTGGGCGAAAAACATGGCAGTCAGGCGGCATCAAAAAAGGGGCAAAATGACAAAATTTGAAAATTCCATTTTTATGAAAGTGCTTGTCTGATTTTAAGAAAATATAATACGAATCTTACTGTAATGATCCTTTATTTAATTTGTTTAAGCCGTTTTGATTGGTTACACAATCATAGCAACCAGGCGTCATCACAAAAGGGGTAAATTGAACTTTTAGCTACAAATGACAACCAACTCCTACCATTCCAATAGAACAATTTCCACAAAACATCACAGGAATGTTCCTTTGGTGGTCCTCTTTCAAAATTGTTCAAAGATTAAAATTCCAATGAGAACTTTGGTTGCTGCGGCATCAGAAAAGGGGACAAAATGTCCAAACTTTAAAAATCTTCTCCTCCGAATCTGCCTGTCAGATTCAAATATAATTTGGTAGAAATGTTCCTTGGGTGACCCTCTATAAAAATTGTTCAAGCCATACTGATTGGGCGAAAAACATGGCAGTCAGGCGGCATCAAAAAAGGGGCAAAATGACAGAATTTGAAAATTCCATTTTTATGAAAGTGCTTGTCTGATTTTAAGAAAATATAATATGAATCTTACTGTAATGATCCTCTATTTAATTTGATTAAGGCGTTTTGATTGGTTACACAATCATAGCAACCAGGCGTCATCTCAAAAGGGGTAAATTGAACTTTTAGCTACAAATGACAACCAACTCCTACCATTCCAATAGACCAATTTCCACAAAACATCACAGGAATGTTCCTTTGGTGGTCCTCTTTCAAAATTGTTCAAAGATTAAAATTCCAATGAGAACTTTGGTTGCTGCGGCATCAGAAAGGGGACAAAATGTCCAAACTTTAAAAATCTTCTCCTCCGAATCTGCCTGTCAGATTCAAATATAATTTGGTAGAAATGTTCCTTGGGTGACCCTCTATAAAAATTGTTCAAGCCATACTGATTGGTCGAAAAACATGGCAGTCAGGCGGCATCAGAAAAGGGGCAAAATGACAAAATTTGAAAATTCCATTTTTATGAAAGTGTTTGTCTGATTTTAAGAAAATATAATACGAATCAAGAATGTTCCTTTGGTGGTCCTCTTTCAAAATTGTTCAAAGATTTAAATTCCATTGATAACTTTGGTTGCTGCGGCATCAGAAAGTGAGAAAAATACCCAAATTTTAAAATCCTTTTCCTCCATAATCTACTTGTGCGATTGCAAGATCATTTGGTAGAAATGTTCCTTAAGTGACCCTCTAAATAAACTGTTGAAGCCATATTGATTTCGTTGAAAAACAGGGCAGCAAGGCGGCATCAGGAAAGGTGCAAAATGACAAAAACTTTATAATTCCATTCTTATTAAAGTTCTTGTTAGATTTCAAGATATAAATGGCCTTTACTGATAAGCTGTTTCTTGAGAAGTGTCCACTCCTTTGCAGTTTCATTTACACTCCCTGATAAAATTTTCCCAGATATTTGCAGTTAAATAATCGCTACTAATTTACTATCAATTAGGTGATCGATTTAGGGCCATCTTGGCCCTCTTGTTCCAAGATGTTGTCAAAGTTATCAGCTGCAGATTTGATGCATTTGGGAAAAGGTTAAGCTCACCTGAGAACATAGTGGGGATTTAAAATAGTCACTGCCTTGCCACGGTGTCTGTCCATTCTCATTTTCCTACAAAGAATTTAAAACACTCTCCTCCTTAACCAATATCAAAATAATTTCACATGAATGTTCTGTAGATGGTACTTTTTCAAAACATTAAAAGAAATGAGTTCCTTGAAAAACAGGTTGCCACGGCAATGGAAAGATAAACTTTTAAAATATTTTTCCCCAAAAGTACTGACCTGTTTATTAGGTGACCCTCTGAAGAAGAAAAAGCCTCTATTGATTGGTTGAAAAATATGGTATAACAGGCGTTATCAGAAAAGGTATAAAATGATAAAACTGTCTTTTGAAAGTGCATGTCTGATTTCAAAAAAGTGCAGCAAAAATATTAGTTAGATGACCCTCTACACAAAAAGTTGTGAAGCCATATTAATTGGTTGAAAAACATGGCCACTAGGCCACACCTGAAAAGAGGTTAATCGCAAAAAAAAGATGAATTTCCTTTCCTGAACTTTTTTGTCCAATTGTATGAGAATTAAGCATTTTCTTTATATGCAATTTCTGCTTTTTGCCAAATTGTTTTTAAAAGTTGTCTCGGATCAAAATGAGGTTTCCTTCCTTGGACATGACCTTCTTGGATGATATCGTATATATTTTTTATGATTTACAGCCATGGAGGTTCTTGATGGGGATGATGTAAGACTGTCTTCCAAAGGTCGAATTGCAGAGAGAGATATTGTTCAGGTATTTCTTTAACCTACAGTTCCTAGAATGGCTTTCTCCATCCATTTATGTGTTACTTGATTGATTTATTCATAAACCCTTTCCCACATATATTGTTAAAAACATTGTGGCAAAAAGAGAAATTGCTCATTATGAGCATTTTCTCATTTTTCCAAAATGTTTTCTAAGGATTTCTGCTGTGGAATCCTCAAAAAGCGTCTGTATGTGGGAAAGCGTTAAAGTTTTACACCATTTTCAACAGTTATATTGTTATATCGGTGACTTCACCTATCCATGATCCTTGGGTGACTAACCTGTTCTAAGCTAGGATATTTGTGAAACAAGCTTTTAGATTATATTAATCACACTCGATGTCTGCTTCCTGGAGACTAAACCAGTACTCACGCTGTTTGTGTGGAAAATTTCCGAAGTCAGAACCCACTCATCATGGGACTCGAACCGAGGTCCTTTGGTGTGGGATGCCGACACTCTACCTCTGTACCACTGTCTTCCACTTGACCTTGACTGCCATGAGCAGTGATCAAACCTTCGACACATGGTCTGAAATCCTGTACACTCACCACCTCGCCCAGGCGGTTTCTTATTGATTACTTGACTGTAAGAACCTGTTATGTTTTAATATGATGTGCATTTTCATCAGATTTGTCAATTTTGGTTCACCATTCACATTCCCGGTCAGAAGGAAAACATTTATTTTTAGATCATGCATATTTTATACATAACCATTTAACACTTACAGAAGCACTTGACGCATTTGCAGCAGACATCTTTTGAAAACAATGCAGCAAAGGAGAAATTGCTCATCATTAGCAATTTCTCCTTTTATTGCACAATGTTTTCAATAACTTTGTCATGTTAACAAAGTCTTTTCCGCAGATTCATACAAAAAATCAGCAGCAAGAAAATATTAAATATTTAGATAAAATTATGGAAAATCTGTCTGAGGGACCTTTTAATTATTGAAAATAGTTGTTTTTCAAATGTGCTATGGCTTCAGAAGTTTTCAGGGAAAAGGTTAAGAGCAGGCCAAACATCAGGCTTCCTCTAAGATTGGACTGGCAATTCTTTGTCTACAGTTGTTGAAAATGACCATATGGTTATATTGACCTACATTTGAGCTTGTACTTTATTCCAGTTTGTCCCATTCAATGAGTTTAAAGGTTGTCATGGAGAGGAACCAGGTGCAGTACAGGCTAAATTAGCCCAGGCCGTGTTGGAAGAGATTCCCGACCAGTTCCTGTCTTATATGAAGTCTCGAAAGATCAGGCCTAAACCACCATTACAAAGACAGCTGACCATTTCTTCCATACATTCACTTCCACCGTCTGAGCATTGAAAAAATACTTATTTTAAAATGCTGTAAGAAGTGTAGCCTTTTCTGTAACCTTTACCTCATACTAGCATTTTATGCCTCTTCACAGCTTGTTTGAATAAGGTGTGGATTTTCCTTCATTTTAACCCTTTCCCTCATACGACAATTCTGCAGCAGACGACACAAAACATAGAAAATCTCCATAATGGAATGGATAACATATGACAAAAAGTGGAAAACATTGTGGCAAAAGGAGAAATTGCAAGTTTTGTGCAATTTCTTCTTTTGTCACTATGTTTTCTAAAAGCCGAATGCTGCAGAGGCGTCAGAAAGCGTCTATATGAGGGAAAGGGTTAAGGCTTGCCTAGGATCAAAACTTCAAACCTCCCCTTGCAGCCATTTTGATTGGCAACTTTATTACATGTTAAAAAGAGAAAGATAAGATAAAATATCTTTCCCACATACAACAAATCTGCAGCAGACGACTTTGAAAACATCTGGTCAAATATATGGAAACTCTATAGAGATATATATGACAGACCAATTATTGAAAAAAAAATGAAAACATCGTTGTAAAACGACAAATTGCTCGTTTTGACCAATTTTTCCTTTCCCCACAAAGTTTTAAAAAGTTGTCTGCTGCAGAGACGTTGGAAAGCGTATATACGTGGGAAAGGTTTTAACAGCTACATGTACAAAAAGAAATGATTCAAGCCGCTGACAAAATCATACATAACAAAATCTTCAGCAAAATATGGCTGTTATAAATACTAAAATTTCATTGTGTATCATAATTGTCACATTTTTTTTAATATATTCTATTAGCTCTAATCGCTTTTTAAGGTGAAATAGGCGATCATATAAACATGAAATTTGCCTATCAAATTGAACAACTGTTTATTACGGTAACAGGGGAGGTAATTAGTGTAGTCCAGAAATTACGTATAGGGGTTGTTTTTAATCGGGGGTTTAACACCATTTTCAACATTATTTTAGTTATATCATGGTAACATTTCTCTTATTCATGATCCCTGGGTAAACAAACCAGTACTAGGAACTATGTATAGAGCTAGTTTGAAATCTGATCATGATCTTCAGATGAAAATTTCTTCCTTGCTGATTGTCACACCTTTGACAAAGTAATAGTAAAAGTGCCCAACACATAAAGCAGACAATTTAATCCCAATATGAACTTCCTTCCAAAATGCATACATTTTAACCCTTACCTAAAAAGAAAGAATCTGCTGCAGATGACTTTGAAAACATTTTATATGAAGAAGAAAAAAGGAAAATTTCATTAACTCTTTCAGCGCCAAAGGCAATATTGAGGTTTTTTGCAAACTATACTGATTCAGGTGAGTCAGCTCGTAATGAGCTGTCTCACCTGAAATCAGCATTGTTTGCATTTAAGTTATCAAAATAGTCCAAAACTATTATTTCATGAGAACTGGAGACGCCCTGTTTTGAACATGGAAGAGACTACTTTAAACAATTTGGCGCTGAAAGAGTTAAAGGAAAGTATGATTATTGAAAAGATTTCAAAACAATGCAGCAAGAACAGACTTATTATTTTGTTCCTTTTGTCACAATGTTTTCAAAACTATGCCAATTTATACTTCCAACTTTCTTGATGTGACTTGTTTAAGATGTTATCACAGCAGACATCTCATATATCATGAGATAAATGTTTAAGTTATTACATATGTTACAGTTTTACGTGTATCTCATATAAAACAATAGATCTGATCTTATCACTATTTATATCACTTATCTGGTTTTATTAGCAGTTGTTCTCTTTTGAGCGATGTCACAATCTCTTCCCCATATTAACCCTTTCCCACATACAACAAATCTGAAATTAACAACTTTTAAAATAAATGAGATTATGAATAATGATAGGAATTAAAAACAAAGAGCAATATCTCCTTTTGCCACAATGTTTTGAACAGTTGTCTGCTGCATATTTGTCAAAATATGTTGGAAAGAATAAATTAAGAAAAACAATGATATTGACCACATCTCAAAAACCCTATCCTTTTGAAGTTTTTTAATAACTTGGAATTAGGATCGAATCACATACCGGTACCTGGAACATTTTGGTCAAAACCATTACCCAGACGTTTCGAGGATGCTTGAATGACTTGATTGCAAACCGGGAAGATCCTAATCAAATTGCATGCAGATGCAGGCCAATCTGGATCTTCATTGTTCACAAAATCCAAAACAATTGTTTTCGGCAAGTGGCTGTTGTTGCATTTGTGTGAGATACATTTTTTAGCTTGAATTATTTCAGAGAATATGAGAGCTATTGTTAACGCCGTGTGGAAGCGCAGCATCAGTATGGGATAGGTTTTAATTTTGTACCATGGGGTGACGTAATCGAAAAGGGAGCAACCAACATTATTATTGTTAAGAAAAACTCTTTGTTATATGTTTGAAAAAAAACAACCTTTATGAATAAATAAATTGTATAAAATGATTTAAGAAACAGCTAGATACAAAATACGTATGTCTTCTACCGTTATTACAAAACTTTAGACACATGTAATGAGTATTTAATAAGTTTCCCCTAACTTCCTCGGATATGCTTTTTTAATAATTTGGTTTACGACCCGATTCATCAAAGCTCAGAAAAAAGTTTCTGGCGATGTTTATGCCTATTTACAATATTGAGATTTTTAAATAAATGGGTAATCTTTAAAAAATCAATGATGATTCATTTTAATTACTTCATACAACAGGATAATTCTAGAAACTGTTTAAACAACGTTAACCCAACTATGCAATAGGCATGGTCGTTACGTGACCCGTTCATTTATTTGTAAATGCAGCATGTCATCGCTTGGAGATTTTGGTCATTCTTATTTAATAGACGACAAGGTGTCATCGGTTCCCATAGAGAAATTAAGTTAAGCTTCCGTTATGAATATTTCGCTGTTTTCACGATTTCATCCGCTTCTAAAATTCATTGGATTCGTTCCCGGTTTTTCATGTTTCGTTCGAGATTAACGATTCATACCGACTGATTTTCGCTCTTTGCTCTTGGGGAACTGACTTGACCATTTTCTTTTGTTTATTTTTCAGTTTTTTACTGGCATGTTCAAAACGATTAAAGTGACACAACAAACAAACAAAACAGACTTAACAATTCTTGCTATATGTTGACTATACATGTGAACTTTCATAATGCTCAATCTTGATCATAAATATCTTTCTTTTTTTTTTAATTACTTGACATTTTTTGTTTATATACTTCCGTTTTTGCTATCATACTTCTGCTAAACTGGAAGGAGAATAGACTTCCCTCTCTCCTTCCAAAGCTTGTGTCACACTTAACTTATAACTAGAGGCAATAAACCTTAATATATTATGTTAATATTTAAGCACCTTTTTTTTTGTCTAATTGATCTAATTAGAGGATTTAAAACTTCAGGTTGTATGACATATTATAGTTGCAGTGAATGTTAAACAAGCCGTAAACCAAATGGTTGCAGGACTAAACTTGTCATTTCACGACATTTCACATGCTGAATATCACATAGATCGTAGCATATAAAACGTTTAATCCCTACGTCAATATTGACCCTTTCTGCTCTTAGTAACCTTTTTATATAGGCTATGGTAGCCAGGTGAGCAATATTGGCATATCTTGACCTTGTTTAAAATAAAGGGACATTTGGCCTTCTTGTTAGAAATATTTACATCCTGTCTGCTTGCACTCTCACACCTATGTAAACAATCAAGTAAGATAACTCTATCCTGCATAGAATGTAAATAATGGCCCTTTTTATGCCCCCCCGGAATCTCCGATTCGGGGGGCATATAGTTTTTGGCCTGTCTGTTGGTCTGCACGTCTGTCTGTCTGTCTGTCTGTCTGCACAAAAAAAACTTTTAACCTTGACCACTACTTTTGAACCATAACAGGTACGGCTACCATATTTCACATGTGTATTCCTTGTGACATGACCTTTCTGTCAGTACCAAAATGTTTGATCTTGCGACCTTGACCTTTGACCTAGATGTAGTTTATGGCCTGTCTGCACGAAAAAAACTTTAACCTTGACCACTACTTTTGAACCATAACAGGTACAGCTACCATATTTCACATGTGTATTCCTTGTGACATTACCTTTCTGTCAGTACCAAAATGTTTGACCTTGCGACCTTGACCTTTGACCTAGATGTTGCCATTCTCGAAAAAAACTTTAACCTTGGCCATTACTTTTGAACCATAACAGGTACGGCTACCATATTTCACATGTGTATTCCTTGTGACATGACCTTTCTGTCAGTACCAACATGTTTGACCTTGCGACCTTGACCTTTGACCTAGATGTAGTTTTTGGCCTGTCTGCACGAAAAAAACTTTAACCTTGACCACTTCTTTTGAACCATAACAGGTACGGCTACCATATTTCACATGTGTATTCCTTGTGACATTACCTTTCTGTCAGTACCAAAATGTTTGACCTTGCGACCTTGACCTTTGACCTAGATGTTGCCATTCTCGAAAAAAACTTTAACCTTGGCCATTACTTTTGAACCATAACAGGTACGGCTACCATATTTCCTTGTGACATTACCTTTCTGTCAGTACCAAAATGTTTGACCTTGCGACCTTGACCTTTGACCTAGATGTTGCCATTCTCGAAAAAAACTTTAACCTTGGCCATTACTTTTGAACCATAACAGGTACGGCTACCATATTTCACATGTGTATTCCTTGTGACATGACCTTTCTGTCAGTACCAACATTTTTGACCTTGCGACCTTGACCTTTGACCTAGATGTTGCCATTCTCGAAAAAAACTTTAACCTTGGCCATTACTTTTGAACCATAACAGATACGGCTACCATATTTCACATGTGTATTCCTTGTGACATGACCTTTCTGTCAGTATCAACATTTTTGACCTTGCGACCTTGACCTTTGACCTAGATGTTGCCATTCTCAATTTTGTTTTTAACCTTCCCCACTACTTTTGAACCATAACAGGTAAGGCTACCATATTTCACATGTGTATACCTTGTGACATGACCTTTCTGTCAGTACCAAAATTGTTCACCTTGCGACCTTGACCTTTGACCTAGATGTTGCCATTCTCGAAAAAAACTTTAACCTTGACCACTACTTTTGAACCATAACAGGTACGGCTACCATATTTCACATGTGTATTCCTTGTGACATGACCTTTCTGTCAGTACCAACCATTGGGGGGCATCAGTGTTTCACAAACACATCTTGTTTTGCTTAGAAATTCTGGTTTAAATTTTACGTGCAACTACATTAAGAATTTATATCTCAGTAACTATGTGTTGCATTGTATTGAAACTTTATACAAATCTTCCCAACCATCACACACATGTTAACAATCAAGTTAGATAACTCTATCCTGCATATTATGTTAATTATGGCCCTCTTTGTTTTTGGCCGATTGCTCTAGCAATTCCGGTCTATAGATTGGCGATGTCTGTCTGTCTGTCCGTCAACATTTTGGTTAAAGTTTCAGGTTGAGGCAAAATCTCAGCACTGGAAAGGGTTACAAACTTGAAACTTTGCCTGAAGGTAACCAGTAACAAATTCTATTGATTTCTATGGTTACCTTGACCTTGGTTTGTTGATTTTCAAGGTCAAATTGCCCACAATCCGGCCTTACCGTCTTCAGCGGTTTCTTGTTTATTGAAATTCTGGTTTAAGTTTTGTGTGCAACTACAATTAGAGTTCATATGGCAGTAACTACTAAATGCATTGCATTTAAACTTTAGGCAAACTTGTTATTTGGCTTAAAAATTCTGGTTTAAGTTTTGCATGCAACTACATTAGAGTCTTTATCTCAGTAACTAATAATACGGACGGCTCTTGTTTTACTTAGAGTATTATAATAATAATTAATTTAATTTATTCTTGTTTATTCAGTTAATTTTTAATGATGATATACCGTGCACATGTTTTTATATATGTAATAATTATGTATGATGTAATTATAGAGCTACTTATTTACATACTCAAAACTGTATTATACGCATAACATGACAGACAGAAATGACATACATGTTGAAGACTTAAACTAGCCCTAAGCAAAAGATACACCAAATGAACAGCTGGATTAATCCATTCTTCTATTAGAGGAATTAAAAGGTATAAAAGTATAACAAATATGACTGCTTACTCTTTGGTTATTTGGGAATGGAAACTGTCAAATCTGTCAATTCTCTCTGAAATTGTGTCTAGAGTCAAAGCTCGAGATAAGGGGAGTTTTTTACGTTCTTAAAACCTTATTTTACCCTTTAATCCTATGATGTGGGTACTCAAAAGTATTGTCTCAATGAGATGATTGTTTTGAGTACCCACATCATAGGGTTTGGTTTGATGATACGCGAGATATTACGGTATCCTTTTGCCACAATGTGTTCCAAATGTCGTCTGTTGATGAGGTGTCAGAAAGATTCCCTTTGTGGGAAAGGGATAACCATTATAACTAAATACTTTAGACTAGTCTACTTCGAAAACATGAGAACCGAATATTGGAAGTTAGGATAAAATGCTTGTTTTAAACAACTTCTCCTTTTACCATGATGCTTTTAAAAGTGGTCTGCTGCAGGGAATCCAAATGTTGTCTTTATCAACCCTTTTCCTCATACAACAATTTTGCAGCAGACGACTTTGAACATATTTTGTCATAAAATGGAAAATCTCTATAATTGAATGGATAACCTATGACTAAAAGTGGAAAACATTGTGGCAAAAGGAGAAATTGCTCGTTTTGAGCAATTTCTTCTATTGTCACTATGTTTTCAAAAAGCCGTCTGCTGCAGAGGCGTCAGAAAGCGTCTATATGAGGGAAAGGGTTAAGGGAAATAGATGTAAAATTGTGTGCCATTGTAGTTGTGATATTTCTTGTATATTTAATAGTCATGAAATAATAAGATTATTAACCCTTTCCCTCATACGACATTTCTGCAGCAGACGACTTTGAATGTATTTTGTCAAAACATAGAAAATCTCCATAATTGAATGGATAACCTATGACAAAAAGTGGAAAACATTGTGGCAAAAGGAGAAATTGCACGTTTTGTGCAATTTCTTCTTTTGTCACTATGTTTTCAAAAAGCCGTCTGCTGCAGAGGCGTCAGAAAGCGTCTATATGAGGGAAAGGGTTAATAGTCATGAAATAATAAGATTATTAAAAATATTATTCTTTTAACACTTTATATCAATTTAAATGATTTTAATAATGATTTAATTTTAGACCGCTTGGTCTGTATCAAGAAACAGAGGAAATTTAAGTGCAGTCGATTCTGGTGTACTATTAATTAAATAGTTTAATTGATATAAAGTGTTTTACTTACTTTCTTCCCTTTGGAAGACCGAATATATTGAAACAGAAGAATGGACTGCACTTAACCCTTTCCCTCATATGACAATTCTGCAGCAGACGAATTTGAACAAATTTTGTCAAAAAATAGAAAATCTCTATGACTAAAAGTGGAAAACATTGTGGCAAAAGGAGAAATTGCTCGTTTTGAGCAATTTCTTCTTTTGTCACTATGTTTTCAAAAAGCCGTCTGCTGCAGAGGCGTCAGAAAGCGTCTTTATGAGGGAAAGGGTTAAATTTCCGTTGTTTTTGAACAAGAGGTCAAAAATTTGATAATTAAAGAGTTTTATTGATATAAAGTGTTCTATTAACTTGCTTCCCTTTGGAAGACCGAATATACAAATATTATTCTTTTAAACCTTTCCCATATATAGAGATACTTTCTGAATAGTTCTTTATTTATTTATAGAGGTTTTCCAGATTTTTAACCAGATTTTTTCAAAGTCGTCTGCTGCAGATTTGTTGTATTTGGGAAAGGGTTAATATTCTGTATGACCCTTGTATTGTAATATATTATTGTTGATGTGATCACATGGTACCTGTATTATTGGTTAACTTTCAGATTTTAATTCCTGATGTTAATGGTTAACATTTTTATTTTAATCCATTACTTCACATGACTTTTCATAGGTTGGCTGCTTTACAATCATCAGATGAATAATTTCACCAATCTAGAAAACTGAAAGATTTATATTGATAAAGAGTTGAAAATATTGCAATAAAAGGTGAAATTGCTCGTTTTGAGCAATTTCACCTTTTATTGCAATGTTTTCAAAAGACGTCTACAACAGCAGGCATCAAATGTCGTCTGTGAGAAGTAATGGGTTAACATACATGTATATCTTACTCCCTATGTGATTTTAGAAACCGTAAGGCAAGGAGATAACTTTCATAATCCACATTTTCTCCATAATTATGTGAAATCTATTCATGCTATCCCACATACAACAAATCTGCAGCAAAAACATGGAAAATAGATGAATGAAAGTAAATAAATTATTATTGAATAGAGATGAAACATGGCAAAAGGAAACGAAGCTCATTTTGAGTAATTTCTTTTTACACCACAATGTTTTCAAAAGTTGTCTGCTGCAGATACATCTAAACGTGAGTGGGAAAGGATTAAAAGACTCAAGGTTGTGTCTCGTTAAGGTGTTGTGAATCTCAATACTTAAGTGTCTTTATCTGTTATGATATTTTAAGTCATTTTCTTTGAAAACATTAGTAGAAACGGATGTAATTTCTGATAACGTTGGATGTTCATTTTTAAACATTGTTGGAAAAGATGTCAAAGGTATCAAATGTCATCTGTACTAGGGAAAGGGTTAAGCCATCCTACTGATTTTGTACCCTCGCTTTGCCATGGGGGTCTCACATACAATAAATCTGCAGCAGATGACTTTGAAAACTTCTATGTAAAAATAAAGAAAATCTCTATAAATAAAAGTTTAATTATTGAATAGAGTTAAAAATATTTGAACATGCTCTTCCATCATGTGTTTGACACAACTTATTCTTTTACATTTTTGCTAAAATTCATTTTTCTATATACCAATAAGTTTTATAATATCTATTTGTATTTTATGTTTTATTTCATACCATGTTCTTAAACAATATATGTTATATTTCCTTTTACATGTAAGAAAACTTGAAAAATAAAGTTGATAAATAATCCAAGATATTATTTCATTAGCTCACTTGAGCATGAAGTGCAGATTGAACTATTGTGACAAATCACCCTCTGTAGTTGAAATATCTCCATTAACATTTTCTACCAAGTTTAATTATTCCGAGCCATTAAAAAAAAGAATCACGGGCTAGGGGATGGGGATTGTTTCCATTATATGTTTACTCAGCAAAGGTCCACACCTAGAATTGGGGGTATATCTCACTAACCTCCTGGATATAATTCAATGAAATTTGGACACAATATAGAATTTACTGAAGATAATTCTTAAAATGATTGCGTACAGTTGCAAATTCATTGAAGAGAAAACAACCCTAACAGTACAACCCCTTAAAAGAAAAGTCATGAAATCAGGAGTCTTAGTATCTGGAACGCATGAACTGAATGTATGGTCGGATATGCCTCTTTGGAATTACATTCCATGTATGCGCAAGAACATTTTCTAGTTAATGAATAGTGCTAGAATCATACATCAAACCCCCGACTCTGTGCCCAAGTTCATCCCACAGGTGTTCAGCGGGGTTCAAGTCAAGACACTTTAAACACCAAGGCAGAACACTAATGTTGTTGCTCTGCAGCGTATTAGCGGCAGCTGTATGGCATGTAGCGCATCAATTGCATGCCTCTGTTTTGCAGAGTTTGAGGACTGGCATCATAATTTTGTTCTAATACCAGGCTTCGTTTAGATTACCATTCACCTCTACAGTGTCATTGAAATGTTCCTGCGCTGCCAATAACATCTAAAGCGGCAATCATGGTACAGCAGAGAGAATTGGTTGTGAGTACCAAAAATACCACGGGCACTGTTGCCTACGAAACGTTTCTGTAATTCGTCATGGCTCGGCAACATTAGCTGCCGGTGTATTGGAATGTTGCAAGAAGTTTCGTAATTGTTTTGATGTTTCTTTAGACTTGGCTTGCTACCTGAGAGATCTGTCTCCGAATACTCAAAAATGTCGTAGCAGCCGCTAACTTCAAGACATACACCAGTTTTCGTAAATTATGTAAAATATGTTATTAACAAGAGTTGTCGGAGGATAATATAGCTTGCCTATCCGGGCCATCGTCTATCAGGGCCTACTTCAGAACAGTTATAGCATTAGGTAAAGTCACACAGTATCATCTATTGCAAGATAATACACCTTTTGAATACTTGCATGCAAATGTTAACCAAGTCTATACAGGCCCTTTTGGGCCTTTTAAATCTGTAAATTTGTTTATATACGATGTATGCTGATAGTGAACATAATACCGAAGACTTACAGTATCAGATAAAACCACACATGACCCTGAATAAGTGTGTGAAGTTTCAAAGCAACACAATACACAGTGTCTGAGAAAAGGCCTTGCACGCAAAGGTTTGACCAAAATTCTAAGTAAAAAAAGGGGCACAATTCAGTCAAAATCCATTCCAGAGTTGTGGGACTTGACATACAGGGTCATATAATGACCCTGAATAAGTGTGAAGTTTCAAAGCAACAGCTTACACAGTGTCTAAAAAAAGGCCTTGCACGCAAAGATTTGACCAAAATTCTAAGACCAAAAAGGGGCATAATTCAGTCAAAATCCATTCCAGAGTTATGGTACTTGACATACAAGGTCATCTAATGACCCTGAATAAGTTTGTGAAGTTTCAAAGCAACAGCATACACAGTGTCTGAGAAAAGGCCTTGCATGCAAAGGTTTGACCAAAATTCTAATTCCAAAAAGGGGCACAATTCAGTCAAAATCCATTCCAGAGTTATGGGACTTAACATACAAGGTCATCTAATGACCCTGAATAAGTGTGTGAAGTTTCAAAGCAACAGCATACACAGTGTCTGAGAAAAGGCTACCAAAATTCTAAGTTCAAAAAGAGGCACAATTCAGTCAAAATCCATTCCAGAGTTATGGGACTTGACATATAAGGTCATCTAATGACCCTGAATAAGTGTGTGAAGTTTGAAAGCAACAGCATACACAGTGTCTGTGAAAAGGTCTTGCATGCAAAGGTTTGACCAAAATTCCAAGTCCAAAAAGGGGCACAATTCAGTCAAAATCCATTCCAGAGTTATGGTACTTGACATACAAGGTCATCTAATGACCCTGAATAAGTGTGTGAAGTTTCAAAGCAACAGCATACACAGTGTCTGAGAAAAGGCATTGCATGCAAAGGTTTGACCAAAATTCTAATTCCAAAAAGGGGCACAATTCAGTCAAAATCCATTCCAGAGTTAAGGGACTTGACATACAAGGTCACCTAATGACCTTGAATAAGTTAGTGAAGTTTCAAAGCAACAGCATACACAGTGTCTGAGAAAAGGCTACCAAAATTCTAAGTTCAAAAAGAGGCACAATTCAGTCAAAATCCATTCCAGAGTTATGGGACTTGACATACAAGGTCATCTAATGACCCTGAATAAGTGTGTGAAGTTTCAAAGCAACAGCAAACACAGTGTCTGTGAAAACGTCTTGCATGCAAAGGTTTGACCAAAATTCCAAGTCCAAAAAGGGGCACAATTCAGTCAAAATCCATTCTAGAGTTATGGTACTTGACATACAAGGTCATCTAATGACCCTGAATAAGCATGTGAAGTTTCAAAGGAACAGCATACACAGTGTCTGAGAAAAGGCATTGCATGCAAAACTTTGGCCAAAATTCTAAGTCCAAAAAGGGGCACAATTCAGTCAAAATCCATTCCAGAGTTAAGGGACTTGACATACAAGGTCACCAAATGACCTTGAATAAGTTAGTGAAGTTTCAAAGCAACAGCATACACAGTGTCTGAGAAAAGGCCTTGAACGCAAAGGTTTGACCAAGCTGGCAACGCCAACATGGATGCCGGGGTGATTACATGAGCTCCCCTATTTCTTCGAATAGGCGAGCTAAAAAGTGTATCTCTCAGTTAGACATGCCACTCAGTACCATTCAGCTGGCGTCAACCGGTGTATAATTTCGGAAACAACCAACTAATGTGCTTTTCACTTTGATCTGGTCACACCGAGTTCAACTACATACATTTTGATAAGTGACTAGATAAACATGAAAAGCATGATATGCACTTGCTACGGCAGGAATCAATGAGGGCATTTGATAAAACAAATATCGGTTAGCTGTCAGGTAAGTAGGAACATAACATGAAATTTTAATATACATGTACATGTATTTACACACAAAAAAATATTCCTATATCAAAAGTGTGGACTAGGCACTTTTGTTTTTGAGTATATATAAAGAGAAAATTTTAAAGATCGTCTTGAACTTAAGTACATGTATTAGAATGATTTGCCAATTATTTAACACAAATGTCCCTTGTGCGACTCTTCACTAAGATTGTCAAATTATTCCAACCTGTTGAAAAACATGCCGACTAGGAACACTGAGGACTCAGATAAGTGATAAAGGGACCGTCATGGTCCTCTTCTATAATTATTAAGATCTGCTTATTTTTAGCTCTAATGGCCAAAGGCCAGAAGGGCTTATGTCGTGGCGATTTGTCAATCGTGCGTGCGTGCGTCCGTCCGTGCGTCCGTAAACAATTTCTTGTTAACACGATACAGTCTTCCCTTTTGATTGTATCTCAACCAAACTTATACAGTAGTTAGATATCCATGAG